>JAAAKQ030084205.1:0-14941 GCA_010016005.3 Zanna intricata | reverse complement strand
TCGCGCTCTTCTCTCTCTCTCTCTCTCTCTCTCTCTCTCTCTCTCTCTCTCTCTCTCTCTCTCTCTCTCTCTCTCTCATTCTCGCTCACTCTCTCTCTCCCCCTCTCACCCTAACCACTCACTCACTCTATCTCCCTCCCTCTCACTCCATCACCCTCCCTCCCCCTCTGTCACTCTATCTCTCTCCCCCCACTCAACCCCTTTCTCTGTCACAAACGCATCACACACACACACATCCCAACCCCCGTAGGGGAAGCCCCCCCCCAAGTGACGCTTCCGCTCGCCACACCCCCCCCCCCCCGTTCCTAGCCCTGACACACACTCACACACGCGCGCGCGCGCGCACACACACACACACACACACACACACACATATATATATACATATACATTATACACACATGATACACACACACTCAACCCCTATACACACACACACACACACACACACAACCATACACCCGCATATAAAAGTTTTGATAAAAATATTTACACTTTTATTAGTCATTTAACAAAGTTATTCTATTTAAAATTTAAAAGAACTTATTTTTCGTCACTAAATTTTTCTGTTTTACGTTGAATATCATGAAAACTAAAGAATACAGTTCCCTTTTATTCGATTTTTTATGTCAACTAACATAAGAAACCATCAAATTTACCCCTATATACCATAATATACCCATATACCTTAAAAATTTCATACCACAAAAAGGTTACCAAATTATTTTCCTTCTGAATCATTCTGTGTATATATACATGAAGGACTATTACAACAATGGCGACTGGGGCATGGCTACTGACATTAAGCTTAAGTATTGTATATTGTACAAATATAAAGCAAGAACTATTTAGGACTGTTGTAACATCTAGTTATGCTCCTCCCTTTTGATTGCTATCGATGAACCAAAAAAGCCCAAATTCCAAAAAAATTTTGGATTTTGGACTTCTTGTTAACTACAATAATAAGCCCTCATTGACAGATTTTCAACGATACACCATAAGTAGTACATATTTTAATTGGTTCCAGAATTATAGCCAAATAAAATTTTAATTAATGAAATATTTGGATCTTACAAGGGGAAGGTACGTCGTTTCGAATCAGACTTCATATCCTTTTCTTTTTAACTTTTTTTTAATTTAAATGTTTTTATTTATTAATAATTAATAACTTCTGATCGTAAAAAAAAATGATGATAAATAATAATCCAATAATAATAATAATAAATATATATGAAGAATTATCAAAAGCTGTTAATGTAATAAAATTTTAACTACTTTTCATTTTTTTTAAATGTGTATATAAAATTTAAAAATGCGTGCAAGGAAGTCATGTGGTATCCACAACAGATTTTTTAATTATATTATTATAATATTGCATATTTAATCATTTTATTTAGTAACAGAATTAAATAAAGTTTGTGAAGGAAAAACATTTTACATTAAAACTCCTGATAAACATAGCAAATTTTAATGAAAATTAGAGAACGTTAGGTACATAAATTCTTGTAATTCTAACCCAGTTTTTTTTTTTCAAATAAATTAAATCCCAAAAATTATGCAAAAAAAATTACAATGTTTATATTATATAAAAAAAACTCTTGGTATTTTTTCTATCAAGTGTTTCATTAGAGATAATTATTCAAAAAAAAATTTTTTATCAGTCGTAAGAAAGACTTAAATTACATAAATACTTAAATAGTAAATTAAATTTAGTCACGATATAATCTTTAGGTAAATTCTAATCACACTTAACTTTTTAGAAGAAAAAAATTGGTTCGTGAACTGATTATAAGGATTAAAAACATAATTAAAATTGATAAAAATTACAATTTTAAACTTATAGAAAAAATTACATGAATCAATAAAGATAAACGTGTAAATAAAGAACAAAACTCACCTCTTCTTAATTACATAGTACTATATAGATTACAGTTAAATCATTTAGTTATAACTTTTACCTCTAACGGAAATCGGAACTGGTCCGTCCTGTTTGAATACGACTGCATGTTTTTTACATTTACATTTATCTTTATAACGGATATATATGCTTTCAGTGTTTTAAAAAGACAACCCAATTAATTAACGCAATTAAGCAATATTTGTTCAATTAAACATTTTTTTTTAACCCTCCGGAATCACCGTTAGGTATATCTTCAGAGGATGAGATAAATGAATTGTAGCATGTGTGAAAAATGCCATTTCTGACCGGGATTTGAACCCGGGACCTTCGAATGAAAAGCCGAAACGCTACCACTCGCGCCACGGAGGCCGGCCTCAACTAAACATTTTAATTTCTCTATATCGTACTAAATTTCTTAAAAAATAGTCAAATTTAATTGAAATTTTTAAAGTACATTAAAATATTTTTCGGATTTAATTATAAATAATTTTGGAGTATGAAATGATTATTAGGTATTCGCACACGAACAAGAATATTTTCCGTCTGGATTCGATAAACTTTTTTTTGTGTATCCTCCGGAACCACTGTTAGGTATATCTTCAGAGGATGAGATGAACGAATTGTAGCGTGTGTGAAAAATGTCATGCCTGACCGGGAATCGAACGCGGGATCTCCGGATGAAAGGTCGAGACTCTACCACTCGTGCCACGGAGGCCGGCGAATAAGGCATTTTATTCAAACACAACTTTTCTTCTGTTTTAGCCTCCAGAAGTACCTTAAGGTATATTACTTCAGAGGAATGAATGAGGATGATATGTATGAATGTGAATGAAGTGTAGTGTTTTACAATCTCAAGTCGACCATTCCTGAGAAGTGTGGTTAATTGAAACCCAACCTCCAAAGAACACCTGCCTGACCGGGATTCGAACCCGGGACCTTCGGATGAAAGGCCAAGACGCTACCACTCGCGCCACGGAGGCCGGAATTCAAACACAACTGCACTCACAATATTGCACTGCAAAAAAAACGTATACTGCACTGACACGTAACCATTTGACAAACGGCAGCAACAATCAGTAATAACATATACATTCACTAGTCGCGCTAGTTGTGCGAGAGTTTTTAATAAATAGTATTGGGTAGTGGTTTCATTATGGAGTCTGTTTTACATTGCTCATTCTGTATTATTGGTATATAATACATTAAGGTGAACCCTTTTTACATACAATCGATACACTTTAAATTATTCAGTTCTAACTTCATAATTAGTTTTATTTTATTGAAATCAGCTATGAAGCCTAAATATTGTTAAATCGATAGATCTATAGATTTTGACTGCAGTCCTTTATGAAGTATATCTAACATTCTACACACTGATCAAACTTCATTTTTATTGTTATTGGTAAATTTTATGAAAAATTTGTGCGACATAATTAGATCTAATGATCCTACCTCATTGATTCTCAAACTTTTCGCCCGCCGCCCACATTAGAATCAAAAATTTTCTAACCCCCAAATTTTTAAAGCTTAACCATCTGTTTAAAATAATAATTGCAATTACTATTTTTTTAGATGCGCTCTTAAAAACAGCAACTGAAATTTTGTTTTTAAACGCGGCATATCTTGGGTTAAGCTGAGAGCGGGTGATACATGATGGAGGTTCAACCTTTAAAATATTTTCAATGTCTCGGCACAAAATGAACAAAAGACAAAAACTGCAACGCTACATTAAAGACTTCACAAATTGTCTTTAAAGCTAGATCACAACCCTTTAATTACCATATTTATTTGTATAAGTACGATACTTAGATCGGGGTTAACCAGAGAGCGGGTGATACATGATGCAGGCTCAATCTTTAAAATATTTTCAATGTCTCGGCACAAAATGAAAAAAGCAAAAAACTGCATGGCTATTTTTTAAAGTTCTCACAATTTGTGTTTAAAGCTAAAACCCTTTAATTTTCATATTTATTAGTTGTAAATACGTTGCTTAGATCGGGAGATATGCAGCATTAAAGTCAAAAGTAGCCTTTTCTCTTTAAAGTGAAATATTTCTCTTCGGAAAAATCGTAGAAAATCATAAAAAAAAGAAGAAATTAAAACTAAAGTCTTAAATCTTTTAAACGATTTTAATGTAGTGTACTGAAAAAATTTCGTTTCCCCCATGCGCTTTGAACAAACATGAAGAAAAACTTGCAAATTTTTAAAAGTTTTCTTCTCACCGATTTTTTTTTTTGATTTGATGATTTTTGAAATCTGATGTATACAGTCAAGAAGTAGAGTATTCAAGCTTTAATTCGTCTCTCTAAGTCTTTTAATTGCAAAGTTAAAATAGTTGAATACAATAATTTTTTATCATAAAATGTGTCCCTTTAATTTTTTATATTAATGTAGTAGGTATTTAATTTTAGTTTAAAAATTCAGGAAAATATAATTTTTGCCTTTTTTTAACAGCCATCGCCTTTCTAGACCGCCTAAACACCCCCAATTTTCTGTGGGCCTTCTGCTGTCCTCCTTGAAGGCTTCCGGCGCCCACAACAGGACATTATCACCCACTTTGAGAATGAATGTCCTATCTCAACCATCTTCTTTTTCATAAAAATAAAACCGTGTATTGCTATATTATTTATACACTAATTCATAAATGTCCTATAATAAAATATAAATGTCGTATATTATTATAATCTATAAATTATTTTTTATAACTTCACGAGAGATTTTTGAGAAAAACGCAAAATTTATATTTATTTGTAGTGTCTTTTTTTATAGCAGAAAGAAGCAAAATATTACATTAATTTCATCTATCTTGATATATTTTTGAGATGTAATCTACTCATATTTGCGCAGCATTAATAGAAGAATAAAAATTACTAGTAATTAGAATAAAAATTATAGGAAAGGAATAAATTTTTATTTAATGTTAAAAAACATTGTAATTTTTTTAACAATAATTAATCAGAACTAAGCTACCATCATATATTAAAATAAATTCTGTTAGTATTTTCTATTACGAGTACACATTTATAACTTTGCTGCTAAAAAAAAACTAACATAGTTTTGTTATACGAAGCGGTAGGAGTTTGAATTAACAGAACAACAGTTACAAGTAACAGCTTGTACAAACAAAACTGAAAACAGATAACAAACACAGGATTTTAGTTTAAAAAAAGGTAAACAAATAGTTATCTAAAAGAAAAAAGTCTATAACCAAATAAAAGAGGAAGTCTTTTAATAAAGAAAAGTCTTATTTACTCTTGTAAAAGAGAAAAGAAAAAAAATTTTATCTAGAAAAGAGAAGGATAAATCTAGATCAAGAAACAGCTAGTTCAAACAAAACTAAAAGGAGATAACAAACACAGGAGTTAAGTTTAAAAAAAACAAACAGTAACTAAAAGGAAAGTTTTAATCTGTAACCAAACAAAACAGGAAGTTTTTTTAATAAAAAAAAGTCTTATTAACACTTGGAAAAGAGAAAATAGAACCTTTTATCTAGAAAAGGGACAGTAAATCTAGTTCAAGAAAAACTCAAGGGGAGTTTTAAATAAACTCTATTTAGAAGAAGAGTAAAATAACAAAACCTCTTTTGAAAGTAATAAAACAAAGTTAAATTTAAAAAAGTAAACAAGTTTCAAGTACAAGAACAATTCCATTTTTTACAAGAAATTCAATAAGAAAAGTTTACTTAAGTAAAAACCAGGAAAAAAATTACTTAAAAACCTTTCAAAGGATAAAGGATTAATTAGAAGAAATACAAAAAGGAACTTCTACAACAACCTAAATTTTAATACAAAAAAGGTATCTATAAATTAATCAAAAGATGATCTAATTTAAATAAAGGAGAAAGAAACAAAAATGGTAGGACAATAACGATAGTGGCGGGGTGGGATTAAGCGTGGGGTGGTGGGCCTCCATCCTGATAATTTTCTTATCTTTCCTTTTGTAATCAGAAATTAATTTTAAGTTTTATGTAAATCTTTTTGTACGACAAAACATATTGTTAATAAATTTTTCAGAATTGTTTAAATCTGTTTTCGTATTTAGTGGCCAGAAGAAAGATTTAACAAGTAAATGTTTTGCGATAGTTTATTTTCGTTAATATTTCCTTTTTCCCCCCTGAAACATATACCATAGACTCCGAAATAATGGTAAGGTATTACGTCAGAGGATGATATGTATGAATGTGAATTCATGCATATCATCCTCATGGACTGTAGTCTTGTACAATCTCAGGTCGACCACTCCTGAGAGGTGTGGTTAATTGAAACCCAACCATCAAATAACATCGGTTTCCACGATCTAGTATTCAAATCCGTATAAAAGTAACTACCTTTACTAGGATTTGAACCTTAGAACTCGCAATTTCGAAATCAACTGATTTGTGATGTTGCGTTAACCACTAGTCCAGCCCAGTGGGCTACGCTTCTAACTTGCCCAGCTCAATTTAATGTAAAGGTGATAATGTAAACTGACGCAAGAACTTTTCCGTCAAAAGTTCTTGCGTCAGATGCAAAAGATGAAATTTGGTATAAAAAAAAATTTCATCAAACTTTTACATGCACAACTTCAGATATATTAATAAGGCATATCTCTAAAATTTCAATGATCTACTACATATTAAAATTTTCCAGCCACAAAATTTTATATATTGGCGAACAAATATTTATATATAATGAAACAACAATTTAAGTGAATGGTATTTTTGTAATCCTCATATCTCAAAGTGTAAAGAAAATTAATTTTAACGCCCGCTCTCACCATGGGACCGAAAGACAATACTGTACTTTCTTCAAAAAGTCGTTAAAAAGAAATCTAGCTTATAGATTTCGAAGTACATGAAAATTGCCTGTAAACCTGATAGATGATTTTAATTTTTACATCATAAAATGAATTCTCATTAATTTTTAGGTAAGAAAAGGAAATATGAATAAAATCAGTAATCATATGTATAAAATGTTTGTATGTACTTACTAAAAAGGAATTCTTTTAGCAATGCTGATAAGAATTCATTTTGCTTATCTGCATACGATTAAAATTCTAATCTGAGAATTGTACTAAGCCTTTTTTATTCAAATAAAAAGGCAATTTAAAATTCAAATAAAGGCAATTTATGTTTGTTTTTTTAGGTCCTTACTAAATTATGTTTTTGAGATCACAACTTTAGTTTTCATTCTCCTGGGAGGACTTAATGTATTAGAACGTTTAATAGGCGGCAAATTTACAAAGAACTGTAGTTAGAAGGAAGGAAGATAATAAAAACGAGCAAGCTCAAATAAAGGGAAACTTAATTTTTTTATAAATTAAGAGGTATGATAAAAAAAGATGCGATTCAATAATTTTTTTTTTCTACAAAAGTTAAAACGTCTCCTAAAACGACTCTGGTCGTTATATGAAGTAACTAATCCATTCTTATAAATATTATATAGGATGTGAAAAATATAATTATTTTAAATTCATGTTCAGAAATAGGCCTGGACATTCACCCGAAATTAACGTCGGGTTAATGGGGTTACCATTAATTCATCTGACATTAACGTCTGGTGAATTAAGGAATTAACTGACATTAACGTCGGGTGAACAAGGTGAGAGATGCATGACATTTCTTCACGTACAGGTAATGGAAATGTAGATTTAGTGATGTGCATTATTGGAGATTTTTTAAGTGTTGAGTATGAAAATCGGTAAAGGGAACAGGGGCGATTGTGTAAAGTTAGTGAACTTTACACAATCGCCCCGCCCCTGTAACGATATTCTAGTGAGAATGTCGTTACTTACTTTTATAAGGACTACTTTTATAAGGCCGGATGTCATATACCCATCACCTCACCCTCACCATTTATCCCGCCGTAAAGTAAATACAAAAATTCGCTTTTTCGGACTTTAGATTGCACAAAAGTTGCAATTCTCATTTTCCCTTAAGTTTCTTTAAACGAGGAATAAAAAAGTTCTCTTTTGTTTTTTCATTCCAAGGCTTCCTTATGGGGTAAAGTGCATACCTCAATCTCGTGAAATACGAGATTCGCTTTTTCGGACTTTCGGTCACACAAAAATTTGGTTTCTTATTTTTTCCTAAATTTTTGTTGATCGGGGAATAAAAAAGGTCTCTTGGAGATTTTCGCTCGGAGTCTTGCTTGTGCTCGGGGAGCCGGCTCAAAAAATTATTCGGATCCACAGCCCCATCGGTTACTCGGAGGGAGGATCTGACCATGGGCCCCTAAGTTTACTTTGATACCCGACAAAAAAGGTCTCTTGTGTTTTTTCGCTCCGACGCTTATTTAAAACGTTTTACACCTCCCCCCTGGAGGGGGGGGGGAAGCGTTCCCTGATTTTTATAACCTTTCCAAGGTTCAAAGGATACTAAACAAAAATAATTCTAATCAATTTTGCGCTGTAGGGTCTCTTTATACATTATATTGTGAGTACACCTCAAAAAAATTCACTATTTTCCAAAAAAGCCCCGTATCTCTAAATTTTTACTTATCACTTGATCGGTTTAAAAGCCTATAATAAACTTTCTATTTTTCTGAACGGGAGGCACTAATAAAAAATATAAGTCACAGATACGTAAAAAAATTTGCTTGGATGTCGAAAAACGGTTTGCAAGCTGTCGAAGACGATGAAATTTTAATTCTAGAGTTCTCCCCGACCTCCTAGAACTTTTTTATCGAGTTTATCATACTCCATACCTCGGTATTCCTTTATAGGGTTAACCCTATAAAGAATATTAATTTCCACCGTGGGAGAGTTTCAGGGGAGCGGTAAGACGACCGAAAAGTTTAAATAAACCATTTTTTTTTTAATTTCTGGTTAAACAGGAGGCGGGAGCCGAATTTTCTTCCACGAGTCTTAAGTAGTTCTACAGGATTTACAAAAGGTTTCCCCACGATGTTTCACTCAGACATCTACTTCTAGTCGCGATGAAATTTTTGGGAACCTAAACCCCCCCCCCCCCGAGGAAAAGATTTCTGATTTTTCTGGTCGGTTTCAGCGCACCCCCTACAAAAAAGATCTGTCGACTTTTTCGTTCCGAGATCTGCTTACGGGTTAGAATAACTGTCAATCAGTGAGTGTCTGAGTGACCCAAGCAGCTTTATATATACAAGTATAAATATATATCAATTTATTTAAATTTAATTTTATAGTCCATAATTCCTCTATACCCTTAAATTTTAACAATATACTGATTTTTTTAAGAAATTTTTTGGTAAAAATATATTATATATACAAAAATAAACCTGAATTTAGCCTCACGAATCTACAAATAGAATTTGTTGGAGATTTATTCTAATAAAAATTATTTAAATTGGTAATGTATTTGATAAGATTTTAAATATATTAAATAATTGTTTACAGTACTGCATTAAAATTATGTAAAATAACAAATTGAAAGAATTTTAGGTAAAAAAATTTTAATTTTAATTGTATTTTTAGTAGATATTTTTAAATTTAGAAAAAAATTTGACTGAACAAATGGATTTCCTATAAATTTTTAAAATTTCTTATATTGTATTATATAACCAAAATTATAAAAGTAACCAAGTGCAAAAGGGTTGAATAGTAGTAATATTTGTAAATGTAAATGAAGATAAATCAGAAAAAATTACTGAGGATAGGAGCGCTCTAATGTAAAGTAAAAAAAAAAGAAAAAAGAAAAAAAAGTTAAGAACGTTTCTTTAATTCTGTACATGGCCGATTTACGGGAAAAATCAATATGTATATTGTAATACGTAAAACACAAATCCATCAGAAAATAACTCTGCATGAATAGTTTAATAAAAATTAATAACAGACTGAATAGATAGAAATAGAAATTTTTCATCATTCCAAACGATCTATGTACAGAATAAACAAACAGATATAATTGACTCCAGCTGCAGCATGAGTACCACACGTGCTAGTAGAAATTTCGCAATAATTACTTCCTGTTTTAATTTGTTTGACGCATCTTTTGAAAACGAGGGGAGTAAAACACAATTAAATATTCGAATATAAATATGAATAAAATTTTACATACATTCATAAAATGAAAGTGTGATAAATTATATATACAACAGTGATTCAAGGAAATAAAATTTTGAAAATCAAATATTGTTATAAAAAGATTATATTGTATAAATGTATAACATTTATACTGAAATAAAGAATCATGCCGTTTATGAATTCATACACAAAAAATTTACATATTAAAAATCGAATTTTGCAGGTGAGTTGCTAAGATATTCTGTGAAGATGATTCTGTGGTCTTTTCTTTCTTATTCTCTTTAGCCTCCGGAACTACCGTAAAAGATATTACTTCCGTGAAATGAATTAGGATATGTATGAATGAGAATGAAGTGTACTCTTGTACAATCTCAGATCGATCACACCTGAGAAGTGTGGTTAATTGAAACCCAACCAACAAAGAACACCGGTATCCACGATCTAGTATTCAAATCCGTATAAAAGTAACTACCTTTACTAGCAGCAACAGCAGTTTAGTTATTATAGTTTTACTAGGATTTGAACCTTAGAATTCTCGACTTCGAAATCAGCTGATTTTCAAAGTCGCATTAATCACTAGATCAGTCCGGTGGACTAATTATTGTGGTCTAGCAACGAAACACTTTTCTTTTTTCTGTTTAGCCCCCGGAAATACCGTAAGGTATTACTTCAGAGGATCGAATAGGATGAGGATGATATGTAGTCATTGAATGAGAATGAAGTGTACTCTTCGTGAAGTTTACAATCTCAGATCGACCACTCCTGAGAAGTGTGGTTAATTGAAAGCCAATCAACAAACAACACCGGTATCCATGATCGATTATTCAAATCCGTACAAAAGTACCTACCTTCACTAGGATTTGAACCTCAAAACTCTCGAATTCGTAATCAGCTGATTTTAGATATCGCGTTAGCCACTAGACCAGCCAGGTGAGCTAATTCCTATGGTGTGGTAATGAAACACTACATGGTTTGTCCCAACAACAATCTGATTGAAAGCCGATGAAGAATTGAATTTTTTTTTTACATCCCTCCGATAATTCCTCAGTAAATTTGGATATATTTATCCAGAATGGATAAACGACTATTCATTCGAATAATTTAAAAAGTGTTAAAACCCACACATACATGCTTTTTTCTCCTCAAAATTAAATATCTACATCTTCCATCCTTTGAATTGAACGGCGTATGGCAGTATACAATTAAATTATACTAACCTGTTTAGAAATTCCCTTATTAACTTATTGTCTTTTATTGTATTATAAACATCTAAACTACTCAGTAACGTTTCTTCATAAAATACTATAATAACGAACTTGTTTCAACCTTTCATATGAAACAGGATACCTCATCTAGGAAAAGATTATTGGAAAGAATGAAAATCGGTAATTACTTTTTTATCATAATTTTTTTTACTTCCTTGTACGAAATAAAGGAAGTATTTTGATCACGAAAAATTACGGTTTTCAGATATCAACAGAAATATCCGTTTTGATCATCCCTGAATCCATTTTGATTTGTTTCATCGTGACATCTGTACGTAAGTACGTATATATTAGCATAACTCAAAAACGATTAGCCGTAGGATGTTGAAATTTTAGATTTGAGTATTAACATGTAGTTGTGCACCTCTTCTTTTAATTGCAATAGACTGAACCAAAAATTTCCAAAAAAAAGCCCAAAAATCCTCCAAAAATTGGATTTTGGACTTTTTTTAACTGCAATAATAAGCCCTCATTAAAAGCTTTTCAACGATTTATTATAAGTGATCTTATTTCCATTGGTTCCAGAGTTATAACCAAATAAAATTTTAATTAATGAAATATTTGGATCTTACAAGGGAAGACACATCGGTTCGAATCAGAGTTCACCTCTTTTTTTTTAACTTTTTTATTTAATTTAAATATACTGATTAATTAATAATTATTAACCCGTGATTAAAAAACAATTTTTACAATAAATAATTCAATAATAACAATGAATCAGAAGTTATTAATGAAATAAAATGTTATTGACTTTTAAAAATGTGTATTCGTAATTTAATAGGTATTATTCCACATGTGTATATGCAATAGATTTGATTAAACATCCCATTATTTAATATTAACTGAAAATTTATAATTTAAAGTCATAATATTTTTGGATTTTTACTGAGAATTTCTTGTGTTAATTGCATTACTTTATTTCCCATGACTGTATCTTTACTCTATTCCATCATTTATTTTCCTTTGCTTATCACATTTAATTAATTCTAAACAAAAATTATTTAAACATTTTAATGACATTGGTATTTATTAGTTTGTAATATATAAATTGAAATTATTCTGCTCCTTTAAATTTTTTAAAATTCCTTTACAAAGATTGCTTGGTGGGGGGGGGAAGGATGTTTAATCTGTTTAAGTGAGGGTGGTAAGTTATTTTAAAAACACAGATTAAACTTTCTCGTAAAGCGTATCACGTCATACCGATAATTAAAATGAAATAATAATTCACATATATCATATACTGATATAAAAAAAGACCTCATATAAACCACTGTAGGGTAGTACATTGGTCACACAATAATCAAGCACGAAATAATAGGATTCATAACCTACGTAAGTCAGCTAAGCGGCGGGCTGTTGTATGTATGGTGTTGTACTCTCCTAGGCAACGGCAAAACACAGCCGGCTAAGAATCGATCAAACCATTCGGTTGAATAAATTACAAACACCGGACGATCTACCGGTCTGTGCAATAGTCAAATACTTAACTAAAGCGCCGATTGCAGTAACGGCAGTTAGATAGTTCACTAATAACTTCGTGTCACACCACCGACATCAACCGGCGCAAAACGACATAAACCATATAAATCGACCGTACACGGTGGACCGCTTAACTGCAATGCCGTCTGCAGTAATAATCCCTACCTTAACCCACGCAATTTTTATTGCTAATCTCTTAACTGATTAATTAAGAAAAGTATAAAAACGCAAAACTCTATTTGTCTCAAAAGAATAATTATTGGTTATGATATGACCCGGCATTTAAAATTTTTACATTTTAAGAAACTGCAAAAAAAACCGGTATAATTAGAAAAATACTGGGGTAACTAACTAGCATAAATAATTACTAGTGTAACTAATATCTAACTAACTGGCGAACCTAATTAGTTAGATTGAACTAAAAACAATTTTTTTAAATTCTGGTAATTACATTGCTGAAATTTCTTGGCATCAAAAAATGGTTAAAATTTTCACTTTTTCAGAGAAAAATAAATTACTTAACACACTTTTTTCACTTACAAATAAAGATTTTTTCCTTTTTTTTAACCTCCGGAACTACTTTTAGGGATGAATGATTTGTAGCAAGTGTGAAAATATCATTCCTGACCGGGATTCGAACCCGGTACCTCCGGATGAAATACAAATAAAGATTAAAAAACGTAAAATCTACTTAAAATTCGGAATTAATGACTAAAAAAAAAACTGACTTGGACCCATATGACTTCCTTGCAGAAAAATCCAAAAATAATACGATTCTAAATTAAATTTTTAATTAATATTAAATAATCAAATGTTTCACCAAATCTATTACATATACATGTATGTAATGATGCCTATTAAATTACATATACACATTTTTAAAAGTTCATAAAATTTTATTTCACTAATAACTTCTGATTTTTTTTATTTTTTTTTTTTTTTGTTATTGCTGAATTTTTATTTATTGTAAAACTTTTTTACAAACACAAGTTAGTAATTATTAATAAATCAATATGCCAGCCTTCGTGGCGCAAGTGGTAGCATCTCGTCTTTCATCCGAAGGTCCCGGGTTCGAATCCCGGTCAGGAATGGCATTTTTCACACACGGTACAAATCATTCCATCTCATCTTCTGATATAATACCTAACGGTAGTTCCGGAGGTAAAAAAAAATAAATAAATAAAAATATATTTAAATAAAAAAAGAAAAATGAAGTCAGATTCGAACCGATGTGCCTTCCGTTGTAAGATCCAAATACTTCATTAATTAAACTTTTGTCTGGCTATAACTCTGGAACCAATGAAAATAAGTACCGCTTATGATAAATCATTGAAAAACTCTCAATGAGAGCTTTTTACTGCAGCTAAGAAAAAGTCCAAAATCCAATTTTTTTTTTTGGATTTGGATACTTTTAGTCCAGTCAATTGCAATCAAAATGAAAGGTACACAAATAGACATTACAACAGTCCCAAATCTATTATTTCGACATCCTACAGCTAATCGTTTCTGAGTTATGCGAGATACATTTACATATCTCGCATAATTACATATTAACAAACTTACATATGCACGTACAGACGTCACGCCGAAACGAAACTATTTAAAATAGATTCATAGAAGATCAAAATGGATATTTCCGTTGAAATCCTAAAACTAAACTTTTTTGCGATCACAATAATTCCTTGTAATTCTTACAAGGAAGTAATTAATTTCATTTTAGAATAATTTTTTCAATGCTGTATTTTTTTTATTTCAAGTTTTAGAGTAGTCGGTGCCAAATTAAAAATAAATTGCATATTTTTAACTTTAGGCGCATATTTTATAGAATTTTAATCACACGACTGTCGAAAAAGAAGTTTAACGTATTTAGGGTATTGTATCTTTGTATGTATGTATAAATGTATGCTTGTTTCACCGTAGCAGTTCAACGGTTGAACCGATTTTGATGTAAGAGTTCGTGTTAGAATCCGTACGTTTTTATGTCATAGTTGTCGTTACGTATGTCATAGGTACGTTAGGTGTCATAGGCTTTCTGGTTTGGCAAACCAGAAAGGGTTTGGCAAACCCTTTCTGGTTTTTGGTCATAGGCAAACCTGACATAGGCTGTCAGGTTTGGAGATGGTGCTGTCGCCGGATAACGTCATAAGTCCAGCGAGAACTGGACTAAGGTAGAAACCTTGATTACAAAAATACTTCGTCAAAAAGAGGAAGACGACAGAAGAAGAGGCTACTAGGCGCGTCGCGGGGGGGGAGACAGCTTCGGCCGGGAGGGGCGGCATGCTGAGGTGTGCCGTCTCCGATGAACGGCCGGGGACTCTCT
>JAAAKQ030084194.1:0-14941 GCA_010016005.3 Zanna intricata | reverse complement strand
TTAAGTATATCTTCAGAGGGATGAGATGAATGAATTGTAGCGTGTGTGAAAAATGCCATGCCTGACAGGGATTCGAAGCCGGGACCTCCGGATGAAAGGCCGAGACGCTACCACTCGGGCATGGAGGCCGGCAAAAATAAAAAGAAATCAATTATTTAAATTAATGAACCTCACCAAGTTGGTCTAGTGGTAAACTCATCGTCATTTAAATCAGCTGATTTTAAAGTCCCCTCAGGTCCCCAAAGTTCTCAGGTTCAAATCCTAATAAAGGTAGTTATTTTTATTCGGATTTGAATACTAGTTCATGGACACCGGTGTTCTTTGTTAGTTGGTTTTATTTTTAACCTCTGGAACCACCGTTAGGTATTTCATCAGAGGATGAGATGAATGATTTGTAGCGTGTGTGAAAAATGCCATGCCTGACCGGAATTTGAACCCGGGACCTACAGATGAAAGGCCGATACGCTACCATTCGCGCCACAGGGGCCGGCAAAGGTTCTTTGGTAGTTGGGTTTCAATTAACTACACGTCTCAGGATTAGTCGACCTGAGTTTATTCAACACTACCAAATTTACCGGTAAAGTTACATTACACTGGTAAGTCGCTAATGACTTTAATTGTTGATTTGACTACAAATAAAAGTTTTAAAAATTCAGTTATTAAACTTAAATAAAAAGAAACAGACAATATTTTTCACCTACGTTTTATTTTATTCTAATAAAGTCAAATCCTTTAAAAAACGTTTTTACATGTTCACTTGATATTAAAAGCATTTTGTTAGAATTAAATTTTCTACAAATTTTGTTAAAAAAATTTTATTTGTTGACTAGTAATGTAGGCGATGTTATTGTGTTTTGTAACAAATTTTTTTTTATGTAATTTTGTTAATAGAGATATGCTTCTACGACATATTTTGTTCCATTTTTCAGGACAAAAACTATATGAAATCATCAAATTTACCCTCTTAATTTAAGTACGAAAAATTTCGGTATGATTTCATTTTATCCTTAGACTAGAGATCAGGACTATATTTTTGCAACCTATAACAAAGAAAGTTATGAAATGTTTCCACATCCATATTTATATATACACAGAGCTCACAGAAGCGATTAAAACCGTAAGAAGCTGCCGTCTTCCATTTCCATTTCCACCAGCCTATTCCATGCATAATGCAGTTAAATACGGGTAATACGTCACTTGATAATGAATTATCGACTTCCTATCAGCACTTATAATCCCAGCATTACAAGAATAAGTATAAACTTTTCTAATTAAAGGAAAAAAAATTCTTCAAATGTCACAATTTTTTTGTACAAGGAAAAAAAATGTAATCGCGAAAAATTTCGGTTTTCATATTTCCATTTTGACCATCCCTGAATCCATTTTGAGTAATTTCGGTGTAACATCTGTACGTGTTACGTATCTTCTTGCATAACTCAAAACCTATTTTCCGCTGAATGTTGAAATCTTGGATTTAGAACTGTTGTAACATCTAGTTTTACACCTCCCCTTTTGATTGCAATCGACTGAACCAAAAGTGTCCAAAAAAAGCTCAAAATCCTAGAAAAAAAATTGGATTTTGTATTTTTTCTTAATTGCAGTAATAAACCCTCATTTAGAACTTTTCAACGCAATACCATAATTTGTTCTTATTTTTCTTGGTTCCAGAGTTATAGCCAAATAAAATTTTAATTAATGAAATATTTGGATCTTACAAGGGAAGGCACATCGGTTCGAATCAGGTTTTATTTCCTTTTTTTCTATTTTTAACTTTTTTTTTAAATTAAATATATTGATTTTTATGATTATTTACCCGTGATTTTATAAATCGTTCTACAATAAATAATAATTCAATAACAAGATTAAATAAATAAAAAATTGTAAAAAATCGGAAAATATTAGTAAAATAAAGTTTTATGTACTTTTAAAAATATGTAATTTAGTAGGCATTATTACATATGTGTATATGTAATAGTTTTGGTGAAACATCCAATTATTATATAATATTAATTAAAAATTATTATTTATGATCGTAATATTTTTGGATTTTCATACAAGGAAGTATGTGATGCCCACATAAAATTTTTTAATATACCTGGGGCAGAGTATTTTATTATGGAGTTGATATTGTGAAAATTTTTATAATTTTTTTTTTTTTTTGTAATTACTGAAAAAAGTGAAATTTAAGCTAAGATGCAATACTACTAATTTATTTTTTTTTTTTTAATTTCAACTTGTTTTTAAAGGTCTTAAGATCTGGATTTATCAAAATATTTATCAAGAAATCAGGTTACAGAATTGAGGTTACTTCTACGATCTCTAGCTGAATATTTACATTACCTAATGGATTTCTAAATCATCTTATTACATAACACCTATTCGGTGAAATATAGTTGTAAAAATACATCAATATACAAAAAAATTAACATGACCAAAAGCTTAGAATTGATAATAATTCTAGAATAGCATCTCACTACGATTTGTAGTGAAGAATACATAGTTCTGTAAAAGATGCAGAAAGTTCTGTATAATATCGCTAAATTATACGATTATTTTGGAGCATTTTTACTTTTTAATTTTTTTTTTAGATAAAAAAATAATGACTCGCTTAATAATAAAGCTTAATAAGTATCGAAATTATCTGTTTACTTGGGGAAAAGATTAAGTTTTAAATCCTATCTAAATGCCATGGAAATACAATTACATCATTTCCAGTTGTTCAGTCTTTAATTTAGATTACTTTAGTTTTCACAAAATGCAGGCGCAATTAAGTTTAATAGTTAATTTTGAAACTTCATTTATTGTTAAAATTGACAATAAGTTACAGCGCTAGTCAATGGCACATTATTAATTAGATACAGTAAACATTTATTACATTATTTACTTAATTTTTCTTCTTAACCGTTCAGTCGCGTACGGCTCTCGGTCATTTGATGGATCATGCTTCCTCCGCTCTCTGATAGTTCTTTTAGTTTCGCCATGCTCTGACCGGTCATTTCTTTGTAAGTCTAAATTGTCGTTGTTGCGATGAACTATTTTCTGGTGTTCTTATAATTATAATTATCGATAATGAATGAGACAAAAACCACTGCAGATACAATTCTGAAACCTGTTTTATTCAATTTGTCAAGTCAAAAACCATCAAGCTTATCCCATAATTTGGCTTTATAGAATTTCAGTATGGTTTTATTTCATTCTTTGTCCAGGAATCATGGTGAAATCTTTTGCCAGCCGGAACTCACTGGCGAAGCGTTTTCTGACCCATATAGACTTTTTCATTATTTTCACTGGTAGAACTCGTCTTGAAATTTTTCCGTTTTTTGATGAAACACTGTATATATAAATATATATTTTTTAAAGTTATTACATTTTAAAAAATATATTAAAACTAAGATTAATATATTTTATTTATTTATTTGTATTTTTAGTTGAAAATTACATATACAATTTTATTCAATGTATTTATCCTTCACGCAGGTAGCAAAAGAAACCTTGAGCGCTATCCGCGAGTTCAAATCAGTGTAACAGGATAATTAATAGAAGAATTAATTAAAAATACAATATTTAACTAAATAAAATACCTGATTTTTTTTTTGTAACAAGATACATAAAAAAAATAAATAAATAAAACATAAAAAATTGAAATTAAGTTAAATAAAATAGACTTAAAAGAAAATATTCATAGAAACAGAAGGTAAAATTATTTAAATTTAAAATTATAGAAATAAAATACAATAAATTCATAATCTAAATATGAGAAAATATAATTTCATAATGGAAAAAAAATATTATAAGATAACGTATGATAAGACAACAAGAAATATTCATAAGACAAGTGAATACTATTAAAGATTTATACATCCTTTGCAGTCAAACACAGTTTTACACATGTAGAATTTTTAATTTGAGTATATATTAATTGATTTTGTTGTATACTATTCATTATAATAATATTTTTAATTTATTTTTTTTGTGTGGATTATTTTTGTATTTCAATTTACTAATTTAAAATATATATTGTGTTTCACTCATTCATCTAGTTCTTTGATTAAATTACTATTTATTATTTGGACGTTAAAATGATTGGAACTTTATTTCATTTCAAAATATACTGCAGTAATACGATAATTGAGGTTTGCAAACAGTTAATTTTTAAAAACAAAGGAATGCGGTATAAATATTTGTTCCTGCTAAACGAGTATTATACGGTGTATTTTTAAATTCAAAGTCATTTATATGTTTTTTTATACGTCGTATTTTTTTTATTTTATACTTTATTTTATATGTGGTATTAGTTTGAGACAAATGTATGTCAACATACATTTTTCTCAAAGCAGATACTTTAAATTCTTCAAATAAGCATGACGGGATATAACCTTGATCTACCGAGAACTATTGTAATTGAATATTTCTGAAGCATAAATATTTTATTAAGATGGTTTTATGTTTCTTCCCAAATCTCGAATCCATTTTGAAAAAGTGAATGAGCAAATGCAAAATATATCTTCTTAAATATATAAAATATACGAAGTATAAATATATAGTTCTTTAATTCTGTAAAAAGAATGAATAAGGTATTTTTGTCTTGATGTTAAATATTGCACGTGGACATTCCACTTCATATGATCGTCCAATACATTTCCGAGATATTTTATTGACTTGACTTCGTCGACTGACTGACAACGACAGTTACTATTTATCAATTCGCTATTATTTACTGAACATCTATATAGTTTTAGTTGAAATTCACAAGAGGGTTTTCCGGTTTCAATAGGTGAGAATGACACATATTTCGTCTTTTTTAGGTTGAGCGTAATTGTATGGTTTTCAAACCAATATTTTAGCATAAATAATCCACGGGTAGTGTTCTTATATATTTCATCCCACGTCTCGCACGAAACAACCAAAGCTGTGTCCATCAGCGAAAGATACGATGGCACCATTTAGATAGATAGGAAGGTTCAGTTTTAAAATATCCAGGAAGAACAAATGGTTAGGTTTAATCTGCTGCCACTACTCTCAGGGCTGGCTGATGATATCCCAAAAGGCGATTCCGGCCGCACCTGGGTAACGGTGAGGGAGGTTTAGTCGGTAGGGGGTAGGAACAACTCTGTTCATTGTTAGCTACAATGTACCATGCTCTAGAGCCTAGTTAGCTTTATGCTAGGCCAGGACGGCATCGTTCTGGTTTCGAGCCCAACACATCCCGCCAAGAACCTGTGGGGCATGCGTAAACGCATTCCTTGTTCCTCAGCGAAAAAAAAAAAAAGTTTTAAAAGATCGTTGACATACATTAGAAAAAATATTGGCGAAAGAATAGTACCTTGTAGTAAATGTATTTGTATCAAAATTATAATGAAATTAACTGAATTCCCATATTCTTGAAGGGTTTTGTTTATTTTATTTAATGAACGCTGTTAAAAAATAATGATTTGGGTCTTTAACTAAAGGAAGTAAACGTTAAAACTTAAATTTAGCGTGATACCGACTTATCCTTCAAACCACTTTAATAGATATGTTCATTGTTTAATAGACGTTCATTGTAAAACACGATACAATAAATTAATTAACTTTCTAGCCTTCTGTTGTATTGTTGATTCTCTTGTAAACATTGATGGATTTGTACAGAAGGAAGACACGTGCGTGTGCGCGCGTGCGCGCGTTTGCGTGTGTGTTTATATAATTGTTGTAGGAGTTCTATAACAATTTATTTCTTTCACTGTTAATGACACCGTTTAAAATTAATTAAAAATAAATTGTATTAATATAATTATTCAATTCACATGATTTCATTTTTTTGTTTTTTTTTTATATATTTTAATGCTTGTGTAACCTTCACACGATGTTTTTAATTATATATATATGTTTTCTTTCTCTTTCTGTTTTCAGAACGAGTGAATTAGTAGCTTTAATGGCGATATCAGCGACGTTATTCCTGTTCCTTCACACACGTGACCTACATTCGAAACTTCGTCAAATGGAAGGTCGTTTACAACCAGAGGATCTCACAGCAGCGAACCAAATATCTGGTAATTATACTCATTATCAAAACGTAACCTTTCTTTCTAGATAATTAAATAGCAAAAATTATCAATTCTTTTCTTTCCCTCCTTTTTTGTTATTGAACTTTAATAAATTATAATTTCATCTAATAATTTAATTACGACAAACAACCTTTCTCTAGTCTTTTTAAGTGTACTTCCATAGTTTAGATCACGAGATATTTGTGGGGAGAATCTTAAAAGAAATTTATTTCGTCCAGATCAAAGATTAATTAATAAATGAAAACATACACAATCTCTTATTTCTTCTCTCGCTCCTTATAGTCGAAATTACTCTACATGAACTCATAAACGTTTATCACGTGACTATAAATTGAGAAAATATTTTTATTAGAAAAAATTTAATGAAACTAATATAAAGAATGGTGACGTGATCCAGACCTAATCAATAATACACGATGCAGTATAAATCAGTAATAAATCATAAATTATTTTACTATTACACGTCTAAAGATGGTGAAATAAAAAAATTAATAGCATATTATAATTTTCTGTAACTTATTTTACAAAAATTATGACCAGTTAATTTAAATATAAATAAATTAGAATCAATTCATTTTCGTATGTAAAAAAAAAAATTGATAACAAAGATTCATACAAATAAATATCAAGAACTCGCGCTAACCTACAGAGTAGCACGAGTAAAAAACATAATTTCATTATCGTTATGAAGTATTAGAATCTACGAAAAATAATTTCTTCAAGGATGTACTAGAACTCATGATTATATGTTTGTTTTATTATTTATTTTCCTTGCTATATAGTTAAACTGTTTATCTATATAGTATAACTGCTGCACAGTATAACTATATAGCTGACGTAAGCTGATCTAGACAAATTTTGCTTTTCCGTGTTTTTACAGATCTTCACATTTCATGAACCCCTCCCTCTAACCAAAAACTACAGTTTTGGCATTAAAAAATTCTGAACGAATGTAAAAAACTCTGAAACGTATATCGATCTGTTTTTTTCTATTTTAGCCAGACGAAATAATAAAAGTATAGTATTACAGAAACCTAATTCTATGTTTAACATTCTGTTATATATAAACCGGGTGGTTGAAAAATACTTCCTTGTACAACGTAAACCAAAAATCTTGGTTTTCAGATTTCAACGGAATATTCATTTTGACTATCTCTAAATCCGTTTTGCTTTTGATTTGTCTCTGCGTGACGTCTCTATACATTTACATATCTCGCATAATTCAAAACGATTAGCCGTAGAATGTGGAAATTTTGGATTTAGAACTGTTATAACATTTAATTGCGCACTTCCTCTTTTGATTTCTATCGACTGAACCAAAAGTGTCCAAAAAAAAGCCTAAAATGCAAAAAAAATTTGGATTTTGGTTTTTTTTTCAAAACTGTGGTAATAAGCCCTCATTGAGAGCTTTTCAACTATATATCATAAGTGGTACTTATTTTCATTGTTCCACAGTTATAGCCAAATAAAATTTTAATCAATGAAATATTTGGATCTTACAAGGACAGATCGGTTTGAATCTGACTTATCTCCTGTTTTTAACTTTTTTTTTTTTTAATTTAAATATATTAATTTATTAATAATTATTTACATGTAATTATTAAAAAAAATTTACGTTATAATAATTCAATAATAATAATAAAAATAGAAAAAATATCAGAAGTTATTAATGAAATAAAATTTTATTTACTTTTCATTTTAAAAACGAATGTATATGAAATATAATAGCGTACGAGGAAGTTATGTAGTGTCCATTAAGATTTTTATAATTGAGATAACTGGGCGATTTACGACATTCTTACTTGTTACAAGCGACTACTTCTATGAAGGTGTACTTACTCTTTTTGGTTGGTCGAGGAATAGGGGAACTTAAAATTTTTAAATGGGATATTTGATTTATGATTTTATAAAGCTAGATAAGTCGCCATTTTAGTTTAAATAGTCAGAATTTAATTTTTTTGATATCGTTTTGCTTGCCTCGCTAAAACCTTTAAAACTAATATCACACGAACATAAATCACATATAACATCTTTGAGCCGTCCCTGAGCTCGTACCCTCCCTGAAGATCGAATGCTCTAAATTGCGTCGTACTGAGTTAGCCTGTCTTATCAAAGAGGATTCCAAAGACGAAATCGTGATAACTCAAATAACAAAAAAATGAAAGGGGAACACACGTGCGAAGTTCTAACTATCTGAAACTTGCACATTATTGACCGCTTTTTTGAATTTGGGGTTATCAGAATTTAATTTTTATTTTGTAATTTTTCTCGCCCCAATTGATCGCTTTAAAATGATACATCAAATTATCCTTGGTCCCATTTGAAAAATTGAGTTGCTCCCCATTCCCCCACCGCCCAAAACCAGATAGATTTGAAATATACATTGAAAAACTACTTGGCTTAAGGAAGAATGCTGCAACTCTCATCCATTTATGTCAATTATAAAAAAGTTCAGAAGGGTATGTAAGTTACTTTTCAGCCACCGGTATATAGATACACAGTGCGAGCACTTTAAGTCACACATCCAACCGAGAGAAATGTGTTTGCATACTTTAACTGGAATTAATTTGGAGTAACGGAAACGACAGCTGCTTTAATCCTATTCCCTAAATCGGGCCGATCAGTAGCTAGCGGAAGCGTATGCAATTTTTCTCAAGGAGAGAAAAATTCCTTGGAATTTTTCTCTTCTTCTTACAGTCGAGGAAAGAGGTCATATATGCAGCATATCCAAATAACCAACTTCTGTTACTCTTACTTCAGCGTTAAAGAACTGCCCGTAAACTTATCGTTGGTATATCTCACAGAAAAATCTAACTTTGGAATCTTACTTTCGCATTGTAAAAGTTCTTGGGGGGTTTTCTGACCCTCCCTATAAATGCAGATATTATGCGTGTTAACTTTTTAATTAAGATAAAATGTTGACTCGTCATCAAAAAAATACAGTCAAAATAGTTGACATTTTCGTTCGCGAAATCGGCATCCACAGATTAGTCGGTATGCTTCAAAGCCTGTTAACAGTATGGGCGCATATGTAAGTATTTTTTAAAACATTCCACACTGTCATCACCGGAATAGCTAGATCTTAGCCGGGCTTCCTAATATATTTTTTTTGGACTAGGCAGTAAAGATTACCTGACATGTACAAAATTATTTTGAGACACCCCCGATCGTTTACATTCAGTCTTTTTTTTTCTTCCTGATGATATCGCATCATAAGCTTGAAGTTTATGCGTGGAATATCGAAAAGGTATTAAAAAATGCTGTGCCTCGGGATTCGAACCCAGGATCTCCGGATGAAAGGCCAACAGGCTACCACTCTCGCCATGGAGGCCAGGAAACCGAGTTTACCGGCCTCTGTATAATGGTTTCAAACCCATTACGCAATCGATGAATGTTATTTTCACTCGGAAGCAAGTTCCGAGTGACGTTTTTTGGAAAAATCGTTGATTGGCAACTACAAATTTCCATTCAAAAAATTTCAAAACATAGAAGGCTTTCTATTCAGGAGTTGTCGTATTTATTAGTGGGTCAAAAGAAAAGATGGTGACCAATCTTCGGGATTGCCCACAACTACAACCGACTGCTCTTTAATTGTAACCTTGAATCAAGGTTTTTTATCCAAGAAAGATTATAACGAATTAAAACTCTGGAATTTTGTTTTGTACGAGCGTTATGTACAAATACGAGTATAACAGAAATTTTTATATTATTATGAAAAATGAAATGGTAAGCATAATATGAACTACATTTAAAATACTAGTAGTATGAACAATAGAAAAATGTCATCAGTTTTCTTTTTTTTTTTAAATAACAATAGGTTGCTAACTTGTAATAATTATTACACAAAGTTTCAATTTTTTTTATATAGGTTAACGTAAAGAAATATTTTTATAAAAATTTGTAAATAATAGCAAAAGAATTGTTTGTTCTTCTTCTTTCAATCAATTATGTGAAAAAAATCCTGTCTTTCAAGCAAAAAAAAAAAAATCTGATGTGGCTTCCTTCTACGACAATCCAAAAATAATACTATTCTAAATTATAACTTTTAGTTAATATTAAATAATCAGATTTTTCACTAAATGTATTATATATACACGTATATTCACATTTATGAAAGTTCATAAAATTTCATTTCACTAATAAGTTCTGATTTTTTGTCATATATATTTTTTTATTGTTATTATTGAATTATTATTTATTGTAAAAGAATTTTTTACAATCATGGATTAATAATTATTAATAAATCAATATATTTAAATTTAAAATACAAGTTTAAAAAAGAAAAAAAGTAGTTGTAGTTTGATTCAAACGACTCTTGTAGGATCCAAATATTTCATTAATTAAAATTTTATTTGGCTGTAACTCTATAACCAATAAGAATAAATTCCACTTATGACATATCCTTAAAAAGCTCTCAATGAGGGCTTATTGCTGCAGTTAAGAAAAAGTCAAAATTCAAATCTTTTGGATTTTGTAATTTTTTGGACACTGGT
The DNA here is from genome assembly GCA_010016005.3 of Zanna intricata. NCBI lineage: Eukaryota > Metazoa > Arthropoda > Insecta > Hemiptera > Fulgoridae > Zanna > Zanna intricata. The sequence continues at coordinate 4,404 of JAAAKQ030084194.1, read as the reverse complement.
CCAATTGATTGCAATCAAAACGAGAATTACACAAGTAGATGTTACAACAGTCCTAAATCCTAAATGTTAACATCCTATGGTTAATCGTTTTTGAATTATGCGTGATACGTACAGACGCCACGCCGAAACTAGTCAAAATGAATTCAGGGATGATCAAAATGGATATTTCCGTTGAAATCTGAAATTGTAATCGCGAAACGAGTGCTTCTTGTACGAGTGCTTCGTACAAGAAAGTTAAAAAAAAAGGAAGTAGAAACATTTTGTTATACGATCAACATGTTATTGTTTAGAGTAGTTTCAAATCTTCCATCGATTAAGCGTCTCCATTATTTTATTTCGATTACAAACTTATTATATTAATTTGATTCACTTCGAATTCAAACATTACTTAATCGAATTCATGGTGAATTGATGATCTGTAGATACTAAATTCACTATAAAACGTCCGCCACATCTCAGAATTTGTTATTTTATCAATAAATCATAGAAGTTTTAAAAATCCTTTAATTGAACCGATTTTCAGCAGAGTAATAAATTTGAATTAGAATAATTACCTATTACAATATAACATTTTCAACCCTCAGTTATTTGGGTCAAACAACCCCCGATAAAAAACAATCTCTCTCGTGTAGTACCAGGAAAAAAATTTCTATTTTTCCTGTTTCGATACGAATTTCTTAAACCTTTCTCCCGGATCTGCAAGAAAATTGACGAAAAACTAGATAACGTCCAGTTGTCAATAGAAAACTTAAATTTAATTCCTTTCAAAATAATGATTAACAGAATATCATATGTATACTTTTATTTTCCCGTCTAACACTATAGCAGAGGTATAACTTTAGTAGAAAAAATATTGTAATCGGTCCAATTTGGGCATATGCGGTTTTCACCGGATCTTGACGTTTTGATACCTAAGGAACCCAAAAAATCAAAGACCCGCATGTAAATTTTCCAGAACGTTTGTATTATGTGTATGTGTTCGGTCTTGCATTCCTTATATCTCCAGAGGTGCTTTGGGCCGATTTTTACCAAACTTGGTAGTTTTACAAATGGGACATTCAAGTCTTTAAATTTTCAACTTAAAAGGTCAAGAGGGTCAGATTCAGGTGAGGCTGTATAGCAAGGTTATAGAATCTCGAGATTTTGCCTAAGTAAAGTCTTTTTTTTCTTGGGTACATGTTTTAACAATTAAAAAATAATATTTCAACAAAAAAATTTCAAAATCGAGTCCCCACCCAAAAAATAACTTAAATAAACTAAGAAATTATGCTGCCTCGATAGTATCCTCTCTTATCACAAGGAGCGCTAGTGTAGTACTCCTATACCTAACATAGCAATGAACTTAGTGCCTCTAATGTAGCAACGTATAGCTGTTGTAGTCGCCTGTTATGTTGTGATGTCACAGGGGAGCGGTAGAATTAAATAAATGAATAATATTTAATGTTTAAAAAAGTATTTAAAGTGGCCACTACTAGTACCGCATCACCCGCGTGAATGAAATACGGTATGCGCGCGCGCTTTAGATAGAATCATTGAATTCAATAAAAACAATATATTTAAATAGAATAATAAATACTTTTAACTAAGCTCTGGGTGTATGTGTATGTAAGCCACGCATCAGCAAAAAGCCGTGTGATGGGAAAGTCCTACAACTCTGTTGTTGACTTTTTTAGTTATGTCGCTGTAATATACCTTCTGATGTATTACGGACTTTGTTTTCTCTCTTTTCCTGTTTAGCCTTCGGAACAACGGTAATGTATTACTTCAAAGTATTAATGAGGATGATATGTATGATTGTGAATAACGAGTAGTCTTGTGCAATGTCAAGTCAACCACTTCTGAGAAGTGTGGTTAATTGAAACCCAACCGCCGAAGAACACCGGTATCCACTATCTAGTTTTCAAATCCGTATAAAAGTAACTAACTTTACTAGAATTTGAACCTCAGATCTCTCGACTTCGAAATCAGTTGATTTGCGATGACTAGTTTAACTACTAGACCAAGCCGTGGGTTAATTTCCGATAGCCTCAGAAGTAAAAATCACACGGCGATAAGTCTTGAGATGAGGTTGGCCTGTCCTATCTTTACTAGGATTTCATACTTAGAACTCTCGACTTTGAAATTGCGAAAGTTGATTTGCGATGTCGCGTTAATCACTAGACCAGCCCGGTGGGCTACGGACTTTGTTCTCTCTTTATTTGTTTAGCCTCCGGAACTACTGTAAGGTATTACTTCAGAAGATGAATGAGGATAATGGAATGAAGTGTAGTCTTGTACAATCTCAGGCAAACGGACTTTGTTCTAACCGTATAAAACCACACGTACCAATGGGCTTTTCAGGTTTATTCTACTTTTATAACTAATGTATAAATTTTAATAAGCAGGCAAAAAATTAACAAAATGAATTTATTTAGTGTAGGTTGAAAATACAGAAAATTTTGATACAGAAAAGAGTTCAACTATTAAAAATGCGAATTTGTGATTTAAAATATAATATTATGAAGTGTAATGCTTGGTTGTAACTTTTTATATTATTAATATGAAGAAAATCTAAAAAACTAAATATATAGTTATAAAAATATGATGTTTGAGAGAATTAAAAAATAAATAACTAGGTCGGTGGGTTACCTTTAGGCGTTTAGGGTAAATTATATTAAAATCCGAACAGGAAGTATATCGGATAAAAAACAATGTTAGGAAAGATAAGATTAGAATACATGTAATTAAGTATGTAAGATATAATTAACCTTTTGATATTGTCAGATTAAGAGGAGTAAAGGAATTTCCATTAAATAAAATACCCAATCACAAAAAATTCATATATATATGAATTAAAGAGAATATATATATATAAAGAGAACAAAAAAAAAATGACTGGATTAATTTAACCTGTTTAAAAGAAACATAAAAACAGTAAAACCTGAATGTAAGTATGTAAAATGTTATAACGCATTTAATAATTTTTACTTCCTTGTACGAAGTATAGGAAGTATGTTGATCGCAAAAAATTTCTTTTTTCAGATTTTAACAGAAATACCCATTTTGACCATTTCTGAATCCATTTCCACTAATTTCGGCGTGACTTACGTGTATACGTATGTACGTATTTATCTCGCATAACTCAAAAACGATTAGCCTTAGGATGTTGAAATTTTGGATTCAGGACTGTTGTAATCAAAGGGGACCTCCCCATTTGATTACCTCCCTTTTGATTGCAATCGAGTGAACCAAAAGTGTCCAAAAAAGCCCAAAATCAAAAACATTTGGTTTTTAAACTTTTTGTTAACTGCAGTAATAAACCTTCAATGAGAGCTTTTCAACTATGTATTAAAAGTAATACTTATTTTCATTGGTTCTTGAGTTATAGTTAAATAAAACTTTATGTAATGAAATATTTGGATCTTACAAGGGTACATATCGGTTCGAATCAGAATTCATCTCCTTTTCTTTTTTTTAATTGAAATCTATTGATTTATTAATAATTATTAACCTCTGATTGTAAAAAAAATGTTTACAATAAATAATAATTCAACAAAAACAATAAAAATAAAAACGAAAAAAATATCAGAATTTATTAACGAAATAAAATTTGATCTACTTTTTATTTAAAAAAAGAAAAAAAATAAGTATATATGTAATTTATTAGGCGTAAAAGGAAGTCATGTAGTGTCCACATCATATTTTTTATTAAGAATAAATGGTTTTGAATACTGTAAAAAGTATTCTTATTAAGGAAAATCATTTAACAAATAAATCTATTATTTTGTGCCAACAAGCTTTTCAATTGAAGCTTTCCAAATAAATCTTCATTGTTTGATAAATAAATGTAGAGGGACTGTTTGCAATTAGAGATATAGCCGGAAATGTTCAGTTCTTAATGACGAAACATTGGAAGATGTTAGAGTAAGCTTTGTAAACTCACCTAACAAATCATTATGAAAACCTTTGTAACAGAAAGGAAAATTTCTTTATAATGCCTTTAAAGCTACTCGGCTACGTAACTTTAAAGCAATGCCGAATTCATGAGTCACGTGAATTACACCTGGTTGATTATACTGCTAGGCTCAACTACTGTCAGTGGTTTAATCAGTTTAACTGCTGGATAAAGTATTTTTCAAAGTTGAACTTTGTTTTCATTTCAGTGGTTACTTTAGCAGTCGGAATGATGGCTTGTAGTTACAAAATTATCACATCATCCACTCCAAACGACCTTTGAACCCACAGAAAATTGATTTGTGGCGTGCAAATATTTTCAGGCGAAGAATTTGATCTTTGATCTCCAATCGATTTAATCGTTGCGCATATGGCATTCAAAGTCACATGGGTGGTTAGATTGATTTAGAGTAGGCGCGAGGTTTCGCGCTTCCGCGCTGCGGTTATATAGTTTTAGGGCTACGTGTAGGT
>JAAAKQ030084183.1:0-14941 GCA_010016005.3 Zanna intricata | reverse complement strand
TCTTTATCTTTTCACCTTGCACCGTTACTCCGGTGCTAAATTGTTCTTTAACTTCATTAACTGCTAGTTCTATGTAATCCCTTATATAACGATTTAAATATTTCAGTATAACCTCATTTCACCGGGGGAAATGAAATCCAGGCGAAATTTTTCGCTAGCATCATCTCGATAACAAAGCGTTTTCGAAAATATGTTTATATGAACATTTTTACTTATTTTGAGCTCTAGAATCACTTCCCAAATTATTTACCTTACCTTTAGAATTTCTCTGTATTATTAGTTATAGGAGATGAATATTTTGTTGTCATTTTTGAATGGGGTTTGATCTCAAGACTGTTACAGTCAACGGCAATATTCTACCACTAGAAATATAAGATATAATTATACGTGTTCAATTATTTTATTTTGTTTTTATTGTTCTTGCCTTAATTTTTTTTATGATTTACTATTCGAAAAATGTTGGTTACAATCCAGTTATTTTTATTTTTCCTACCCACCATATATTTTTAATGGAATAAAATTACATTTTCCAAATTATTCACTCATTACATACAGCCATCTGCAAAGCCATTAGTTAGATGCATTCAAATTTTAATACCAATTAATTCGAATTGTAATTAATTTTGTAGGTTATAAAATATATATATATATAAAATTAAAAACAATTTGTTAGGATAATAACTAATAAATACAAAGTTGTTTTTTAATTTTTTTATTTATTTACTGTACGTTATATGAATTGTAAATATGGTTAATTAAAAATTACAGTTGTAACCTAATAGCCTAGGTGAAGACAATTTTAGAACAAAATTTAAATTTAAAATTTTTCATATTTGTTATACATATTAAACTGTAGATTAAATGCTGTTTATTATAACAGAGTTAAATGGTTTGGGTCACTAATACAGCAATCTGTCCACCACCGTTTAAAAAGTAAGAATCAAAAACAAAATAAAAAAAACGAACATAACCTTTAATTATCTATACTTCTTGATATATTTGCATACTGGAATCCATCCTAAACCTTTTTAAAAATAATCTCTGAAGACATCGATCGTCGTCCTGTCGCAAAACTAGTACACCTCAAGAAAATTTATTGCTTGTAATTTCCTTTTAAAATTATTATACATATTAAATTATCAGTATCATTAATATTTTAACATCGAAGAGAAATCCTTTCTGTTGTATGTATAAACCTACCCATAAGTTTTTTTTTTTTTTTTTAAATTTATTTTCTTTTAAATAAGATTTATTTGATATCATTTACATGACGTGTTCGAATTTTATTATTTTTTTTTTTATTTATTTCTTCATTTAACTTTAATTTTTGCAGGTTATGTTATTGATCACATTTTATTATAATTTAAATAATTGTTTAAAAAAATACGCATTAATTAGATGATTATCGTATTAATTTTATTATTATTTTTTTTTTTTATTATTTATTTATTTTTTGTGGTAGGGTACGACAAAAGGAATCTGTAAAATTTATAATTTTTTTTTTAAGATCATGTTTTTCATAAGAAAATGTTGATAGAATTTTCTAAATAACTTATTTTTTCATTAATCATTAATTTTTTGACCTTTTATGATATATATATTTTTAAATTAGAATTTTTTTTTCTAATTGTTAAAATTGATATTATGAAACTGTAATGGTTTCTAAAATGTGCAATTCAACATCTAGAACAAACAAAAAGAACTAGACGCACGCACAACCGTTAAGATAAACTAAAAATTGAGATTACGGCATTTATTTATTATCAAATAATTTTTTTTTTTTTTTTTGTTATGCAGTGAGATCGTATTTCTCATTTTTTAAACTAAATTAATAGTATTTTTTTTTCAGTTTTAATAAAAAGTAATGGATATGAATTCTACTCATATTATCACATTTACTTAGTTAAATTACGCTACACGTATAGCGCAGTAGCCCTCTCTGTTTCCAGGAAAACGTTGCCTAGACAACAGCACCCACTTACAAATTACGTAGGCAGTCAGGTTACGCGTTGATTTTTCTAAAACATTCCGGTTGTTTCAATTTTTCTAGGACATTGTAATAACTGCATATAAAAACCTGTATTAGTGGACTACGTTAGTCCAATTATTAGAGTAGTAACAAATACATAAAACAGTAACATGTTATTTTTTAATTGAATATTTTATAATTAGATTTTATCTTAATCCTTAAAAAAATACACATACATAAGTTTTATGTATAAATGTATATTATACAAACTAGCATCCGCGTCATGGCTTCGCCAGCGCTGTTTAGTTACTTTTTTCACGTCGCGGTCAATTTTTTTTTGTTTTTTAGTTAAGTAATTGCAGGCAAATGCAACAAGTCGTGTTGCCTATACAATAACAGTAACAATTACTGTTTTGGTTGAGTTGTTGCGCCGTACAACGACGTTGTCCGTTAAAAAATAGAAATTTTAAAAAAATTCGAAAATGGTTTTTAGATATTTATCTGAATAATGTTTGCAAGTTCAAATCTAGTGAATATCTCATTTATTATTGTCGAAAATTTGCAATCATTTTTAACATTTTTTTTTTAACCTTTCTTAACCTCTTTCAAAGTAGAATTTAAACAAAAAATCTTGAAATTGGTTTCCAAGAAATTAAATAAATTGTAAATTTGAATGTTATTCCAATTTAACTTTTAAAATTCGGAATTTCAAAAAAAAATCCTTATTGTGCACTGACACCATAAGAAGAATCTTTATACAAATTTTCATTAATTTATATTCAGTTTTTTGCTGGTCGTTGATTATGAATCATTCAAGATATGTTGTTTAAAGTTATGTAGGAATGAATTGGACTACTTCTTTATGTATCAAGTTTTAGTTAAATTTTATGAGTGAACTGCGTCTGTTCAGTCAAATCTTCATATCCACGATGCTGATTATTACTTCTAAGTGTGCCATTCCTTGCTCTATTTTTAATTTTCCTATATTCTGTGACGCGATTAAAACTTTGTTCTAAATAATTTAGTAATTATTATGGTAAATTTATCAATTCTGGTCCAATCTTACTTCCTAATAGACTAGAAGGGATTGATCAGAAATAAATGTAAGTTGGTGATAAGATAAATCAGGAGTTCTCAACCTACCGGGTCTAGTGGTCTAGTGGTTAATGAGACATCGCAATTTAGCTGATTTCAAAATCGAGAATTTTAAGGTTCAAATCCTAGTAAAGGTAGTTATTTTCATACGGTTTTGATTACGAGAGAGAAATTAGGAATTCTATTTCAAAGTTTGTTTTCATTGTGAAACAATAAAGTAAAATTTATCTAGGTTTTGAATTAGCTATGTTTCTTTCATTGATATCTAATAATATTTCGAAGTTTATAACTATTCTAGTTGTGTTTTTCGTAAATTATACATTATATATAAAATTAAATACATTAAAAATAAAATACATCATAAAAAGAATACAAATCAGGTGGTTTTTAATAACTCTGTGACATGTACCGCACAAAAGCAAGGTTGCTATCCGGTAATGTATTTGTATAAAATAAAAAGATCGTCTATGTTTCATTAATATATAATGTGTTTTGTATAATTTATGAAATATTACAAAAAAAAGTTTTATTTTAACCGGTATTCAACAAATAATGATTTTTTTTTTTACGGGTAAATGCAAGAATTAATCTACTTGATCATGCCCGGTCAAGTTATATCCCAGCTGTTCAGACGGAAGGTGACGCCGAGATTTAAAATGATCAAGTCAGCTCATACCTTTGCTCATCTAATCGCGTCATTATTAAGACTATCGTTCAGCGCATCGTGTTCAACACTTGATTACAACCAGTCGGTAGCATATTTTATTACTCAGAATGGCATCTTTATCTCATTTATATGATGTAGTTGCTACTGGTCGTATGATCAATAAAGACTGCGTAATGACAGTTGTTTTTATTAACTTAAACGCAGCATTAAAAATTCCAGTTATATTGGTAAAGCACCTCAATAAAAATTTTTATTAAAGAAACAAAAATCATATTATTTAAAACGGTTAAATATCACTTCTCTTCCTAAAAAATTTTTTTTTAAATAAGACAGATGGGGAGAAAATGTGTCGATTATATGCTGTTTTCATAGTTAGATCATTTTAAATTATCAATAATCATTAAAAATAATTTTTGAAAGGAAAATTTAAAAAACTGCTTTCATTGTATTCGCAAAGTTACTTTCTTGTACGAAGTAAAGGAAGTATTGTGATCACGAAAAATTTTGGTTTTTAAATTTCAACGAAAATATTCGTTTTGACCATCCCGGAATCCTATTTTACTAGTTTGATGTCTGTACGTACTTATATGCGTATCTATCTCGCATAACTCAAAATCGATAAGCCGTAGGATGTTGAAATTTTGGATTTAGTACTGTTGTAACAACTAGTTGTGCAACTTCCCTTTTTATTGCAATCGATTTAGACTTTTTCATAATTAAAAAAATAAGCCCTCTCATTAAGATTTTTTATTTTCATTGGTTTCAGATTATAACCAAATAAAATTTTAATTAATAAAATATTTGGATCTTACATGGGGAAGAGCACAATGGTTCGAATCAAAGTTCATCTCATTAAAAAAAATTTTTTTTTTAAATTTAAATATATTGATTTATTAATAATTATTAACCTGTGATTGTAAAAAAAAATTACGATAAATAATAATTCAATAATAATAATAAAAAAATCAGATATTATTGAAATAAAATTTTATGTACATTTCGTTTCAAAAAATTTGTGTATGTAATTAACTAAGCGTACAAGGAAGTCACGTGTTCTCCAACACCAGATTATTTTTTTTACCGACTTTTTGAAGAAAAGAACGGTGTTACTTTTGTTTGCATGGTGGTTTCAATAAAGAAGGGAAATGAATTTTCTTCAAATTTTGAGGTATGAGGATTACGAAAATACTATTCACTTAAATTGGGGTTTTCTTATATATAATGTAGCTCGTTGTACTCTGAATCTCAGTACGAAATAGTGAGGGCATCAGAAACGAAAATTCGACCTTTTTGTGGAAAACTTTCCAAGAGCTTCTTTTTTTTTAATTTTATGAATTTACTCTAAAAATAAAAAATTTCTGTCAACCAGAATTGTTACAAAAATATCTTCATAGATTTTACTTTACATAAAAATAAAGTACGAATTGTTTAAGAAGCTTTAAAAATTTAATGGCTCAATATTAAAATTTTTTTTTTCTTTATTTCTATTTACGCTTCGTGAATTTATATGAAGCTAACTACTTAAGTATAAAATAAATGATTACTTTAAATGACTTAAATTCATTTTATAAAAGAAAATGGAATTTCTTAATGATTGCTGTTTTTAATATGAAGTAATAGAATGAAAGATGTATCTGCAGTGTGAAAAAAATATATAAATGGTAATAAAATAAGAGATTAGATTAAAGAAGTTGTTTATTTAAAAGGAAGGGACAGATAAAAAGTAATCAAGAAAGAAGTGTCACTATAGGAAAAGATGTTATAAAAATAAATCGAACATTCAGCAAGTACCTGTGAAAGATTTTAAATATATTGTCAACGTAACTACTCAAGAAAGAAAAATAAATCATGAAATAAGTGCATGATTATAAATTATATGTATCTTGTATAATAATAAATGGGTTATAGCAGAAGAAGAATTTTCCTAGAATTGGTAAAGAATTTTACCTATAAGATCTTTTAATATCTTTTAATACTAGCGTTTAATGTAATTACGTTATTTTTCTAGAATAATAGATACTCATTAGATAGCGAAGACATACATTCCAACCCCCGTAAAGAAAGACACCCACCTTGTGACATTCCGGTCTCCACACCACCCTCCCTGTACCTAGCCCTGATGGCCTCTAACGGGAATCGTCTTTTTAACCCTCAAAACTGATTACATATTTCAGTCACCAGCCTGGCGTCAGTTGGGATGCCACAGATGAAAATGCCTTGGTAGACATTTACATCAGTTGTATTTGATCAGCTTTAGGCTTCTTTCGGGCACCTCTCTTCTGTCCTGCCCGTTGCCATCTGAACTAACTAACTGAATCCGCGGAAGCACAAACCCGCGCCTTGTTCAACCATTAAAGAAGCTATTTTGGTTGTAAATGTCTCTACCTTCGGAAAGAGCGAAGACATACAGATTTTATTCTGTGGTCAATTATGGATAACGTTTGAAATTATATATTTAAGCGTACTCTTCCATTTCTGACAATATAATTTTTACCCTTTCACGTGTTCTTCTGTGATGTCTCATTACTTACTTATAATTTTCCATAATAAAAATTATAAATTTTTCCCCAAAATAAAATTCTTTCTAAAATCATCAACGGAAATATTAAATTTTCCCAGGTAGTTTTACTTGTATGCAGCGCATTGTACTCTGAATCTCATTGCATTTCTAACTGCGATTTAGTTAGGGCATCAGAAACGAAAATTCGGTCTTTTTGTGGAAAAGTGCGCAGGAACTACATTTTTTTTAAATTTTATTTACATTAAAATAAAATTAAAAAAAATATTTTTTTATTAATTAAAAATGTGTATTTCTTTTAATAATAATATTACAAAGAATTTTATCATAATTCACACCTACCCGCAACCCAACAAAGAAATTTTGGGTAATATTTTTTTTTTTTTTTGAATGCATTTCAGTGGAATTTTTGTTTTGTTTCTTCCATTTAACGTAATAAATAAAGAAATATAAAAAAAAAATTGTGTAAGGTGATTTTGGAGTTGCAGTAGCAGAAAAATAAATAAAAAATATTGATTTTTTTTTTTGCATTTTTAAAGCTTTTTTTTTATTTTAACATATGATCATAATTACAATAAAACTACATCTTAATTTAACTACTTCCTAAATAAAAAATTAAGGAGACATCAAAAAATAATACATGTCAGGGGACGAAGCGTGGCGACCTCCTGCAAGGCCAGGGAGATAGCCTCTATGCCTAGATTGCTTTGGTCCACTATGACCGGATTGGGGCTCCTCAATGATGGCATTGAGAATCCTCGAGGTATGCGGGGGTGGGGGGGGGGGCGAACAACGAAAGACATGCGAAACGCATGCCTGTAGCTTGTAGGTTATGTACGAGTAGGGTACCACCCCGAGGAGGGGCACATCGGCTATCCAGAAGAGGAGGTCGATGTGTCCCTATGAGGCTAGGGAGACCCCGAAGGGAAAGCCCCAGAAGAGAGCACAGAAAGGGAGGCAGACAGCTACCACGACTCTCCGGGTGACTGTGTTATGCCTAACATAACAACTGGCAGGCCCAGTTGCCTTGGGGGGGGTGTTAAAAAGCAAATAAACTCCTTCCTAAAATAAAGAAATCTTAAATGAATTTCTTTTATGTATAATTAGTTATTTTTCCTGTATATTATAATGAATAACCATTGGTAGGAAAGTAAGAGAACTTTTTTATATTTTTTTAATCCAGAAAAACTTAATAATTTAAATAGTGGAATTATCTTTTTTAGATTATTCTTGGTATATCACGTTAATATCTGATACTAATTTATATGGTACGTACTAATAAATACAGAGTGTATTTGTTACTGATTGTTTTGATAGGATCAGTACTAATTAGGAAGTTTGAGAGCAAAAAATATATACATAGCACAGCTAATAGTTCAATGACACCAAATTAAAAAAAAATGAAAAAAAAAAAGAATAACTGAGCCAATAGTATGCCTCTATCAACATTAATTTAGTTGTTTATAAAATTGTAAATGTTTCTTTATAATCAAAATCTGTTGTCCCACAAACAACCTGAATAGTGTATACTTTGTTACAACTAGTATTATGTAAAATTATTTAATAAAAAATTTAATAAACGTAATTAACATCTTGTTTTTTAGTAGATTTATTTTCATAAGATATGTTTGAACTAGAAATATTACTATAAATTTCACACTTATTGTTCTACGTTTAATACATACGTATTCTTGTAATATATTCATATATACATAGATAAGTTATGTATTTGTGTAATAAGGTATGTGTGTTGTGTGTGTATGTATATATATATATATATATATTTTGTTTGCGAGATCGGACTAAGATAAAATACAAGATGTCTGCCTTTTTTAAATTCACATATATTCAACTTGTTAAAAAGAAGACCGGTTGATTTATATTCATCTTGTTTTTTTTTTTCTCTTTCCATGTTTTAATGTGTTAAATAATATTTAGATTATTCTATAATATTTCTTGACGTTATGAAGGTAAAGTAAGTGATTATCTGTTCATTAATTTGTTGTATAGTTGTTTTTTGTCTTTTTAATACGTTCCTGTTATTTAACTAGGTTTCCATCACGTTGTTAACGAATCATGTTGCTTTTTTTAGAGCACTGTCTAGCTGTATTTAGTAATGTATGCATTAGGCGGAAGGAAACGTGCCTAAGTAACGATTGTTTTTAGTATAACATCTGAAGGAGAGTTGAGAGAAAAAGAGAAGTAGTTATTTAGTCTATATGTATAGACAGAGATAGAAATATTTAACAGTGGTTGTCTTACTAATTAAAGACCGGACTACAGATATGCTAATATTTCTTCTTTCTTATATTGTTTAAACGTTTAAAATTCACTGTAACCTAATGTTTAATGCAGATTATTACTATTTTTTATTTATTTTTTTTTATTTTTACATTTTAATAAATTATGCTACTGTGAACTTTCTGTAAACGTTACAAATGAGTAAAGATCGAGAGCTTGACGTTTAATTTTTTTTCTTTTTATTGTAATAATTGCGATTTGTTAAAGATAATTCATCTAGATCTTTTGTAACTATTATTAGTACAAATTGTTTATTAGGCAATTCTATATAGCCGAAATTTTCAAATAAATATACCTTATAATGCTATTTAAAATTAAATGACGTATTTTAATCCTTATGTATATTTAAAAAAAACTAAACAACTTTGTTGTTATACATTCCTTGCATTGGTTATTTATTCTTATATAATGGAAAAATAATGATAAACGAAAAAAGTTAAAAAAATTCAAACATCGTTAGATTTTACTCTTTCTGCTTCCCTTACCACCGGAGACACTGCCCAATTTTTTTTTCTCGACTAAGTTAAATGGAAAAAACAAAAAAAAATTTCACGAAAAATGCAAAAATATTTTAAGGATGGGGATGAATTTTGATAACCCACGTATAGAACAAACTATATTTATTTAACAAAATAATTTAATATAATTATTACTATTTGGTAATTTAATTATATTTTACTGAAACTAACAGATTATATATATATATTTTTTTTCTATTTACACGACACAATAAATCTTTAAAATGTTCACCTTTAGCGTTTATGCAGGTGTACTCATATTTCTTCTTGTTCAGTGTCATTCTCCCTAGTGTCTGCACTTATGTTAGAGGTACTGTCTTCGATAATTTCCTTCAATTCAACCAAATTTTGTGGATTGTCCTTGAAAACAGTACTTGACCAATATAAAATTCTAGTTTTGGGAGATCTGGGTACCATAAAAGCCATATTCCGTGGGAAATTAAAATTATAAATTATAATTTATACTGTAATTGTAATTTTTACTGTAATTCATTGTAATTGAAAAACTTACGTAACAACGTAATACAGTTATAGCATTAGGGCACATAGTCATCTTGCTGACAGAGGCTACTTAGCAGTTTACTTTCAAACAAAGCTAATAAGTATATAATAATTTTTGAATTACGTTCTGCAGTTAAAGATTTTATAAAAATATGGTTCTGTCTACTATTCATCGCGAAATTCAGTACTAGACACCAGACTTTGAAAGGCTTTGGTCTATAATGAAAAATTTGAGGATTTCAGAACTCCATACTCTGTTGCTTTAGTTTATAATGTATCCATTAGATGAAACCACGCTTAACCTGAATACATCATCCAAAGCCTGCACACCACTACGAATGAAACGTTTGAACCAGTAAAGTAGAAAAGTATATTAAAAACAGGTTTTTCGAGTTCTTATATTGCTTTTTCTGTGCGGGTAATTTGAGATTTTTTCAAGCCTTTTTGTAGGCAACACAGATCGAAAGTCCAGTCTGATAAAATGTTTTCTTGAATGACTTTCGTAGAAAACCTAAAAGCAATTGATGAATTTCGCGCAAAATCTCATCATATAACTCTGACGGAGAATCACTGAATACACGATCAACTATATTTTCTGTTTCATTAAATGTAGGTAATAATCGAAAAATTGACATATTTGGTAGATAAAAGGTAAATTCGATTTTGCACTATCTATAAATGTTATATCACTCAGGATAAAACTTAGTCTTTAAATAATGTTCCACAATAAATGTTTGTAGGGCTTTGAAAACGGCGTGGTTTTTATAATGTTGGGAATCTTCTGACAAAGATAGCTGTACGATATGTCACATGATCTATACGTTATCAAATTGTATAGTAGAGTTTCAAAAAAATATTTGCACCGTCAGGCCTTACCCTCCCTGCTGATATCTGATCATCTCCCGATAAATCATATTCTCTACATACTTGAGTATCAATTACGTTAGGACAATTTTACGGAATAATACTTGTATATAATAAGAAATAAATAATTATAAAAAATATAATTATACTTTTTATTTATGGTTTACTACTGATCATTAGTATTTAACTTTAATTTGTACATGTACAGTTATTTGATAAATTTTGATTTTCAAATTGCAAGATGAAATTCATTAATACATTCTTGAAATATTTTTTTAAAAAAATAAATATTTTATTATAAATTGCTCAAATAAGTTTTTATAATTTTTTTTTTAATGTTTATAATTCTACTGTAGCACTACGAATAAAAGAATAAATATAACTAAAATTAAAAAAAAATAAATAAATAAATAAAAAACATAACAATAATACTTTGAGTTATTTTACGTTTTATAATAACTTAATTTTAAAAATAACAATTTATCGTAAATTTTTATTATAAAATGTATACTTTAGTAAATAATATTACCATTTATATTTAGTAGAACAGTTTTTTTTATTACATTTAATAAAATTAAGAAAAAATAATGAAACAAAGAAAACAATATTACAAAGTGGCTTTGAAACACATTTGCGTGACAAAACACGTCCATAGTTGTACGTAACCTATCTAGTTGATGAGAGGGGTTCTGAAACCAGTCACGAGAAATTGCATTATGCTGCAGTTGCGACGACGTGCAACTTCGAAACTAGCTTTATGAAGCTGTAACCTAGTACTTGTATTAAATAAGAATAAATATTTTTTTTTTTTTTTTAACATATAATAATATATATCGTGTATATATATATATATATATATATATAACTTTGTTGCCTTATTATCAACTGTAAGTATACTCGTAAAATAATGTATAGGAATCTTCAATTTTGTCGTACAAAATAGTCATAATATGATTATGGTCCATGCCGGAAGGTATTAAATTGAAAAGTTTAAGGTCGCTTCATACGTTATACCTTAATTTTACGCCTGGAGGAAGCAATTTTATACTCAAAATAATATCCAGTTATAATTTGATATCGACTTTGGTTAACGAGCTAATTCATTTTTATTTCATATTTTGACATCCTTTCAATTTAATACTAATATGATAAGAGGTATTAGATTGTCATGTAGTTATATCAATGATATATTATTAAATATCAACATATTTATGTTTTATGTTTTACCAAAATAAGTATGATAGTAGCTCAATGAAAACTATTCACAGTGTCGGATAAGAAGCACAGGTTATCAGGTTATGATGTTCAGGTGTTGATGCATTCGTTCCTTGATCATCAGATTTTGCCTCCACTTATTGATAACATCAAGAAACTTTGAAATCATACTACCATAGGTGTCACATTGATCGATCATGATAATCTCAAATTTTTACGAGGCAAAATGAAACATCATCTACATACTGCCAATTCTGCAAAGTGTCCACCTTTGCAGAATTGGTAGGATCGAACATGGTGTCCACTACATGGTGTTACCTCAGAGTTTACTTTAATTTCAAACTAATATAATTTAGATTCTATTTTATAATTTGTTAATAGTTATAATTTAAGTGTTTCATAGATTTATGAATAACCAGGTATACACTGCAAATCCTAGCAAACAAATCAAATTTGTTTTTTTAGATGAATGCAAGTCTGTACTTGATACTACCTGCCTTCACAAATAAAAAATATACTAACCTACTGAAAACAAATAGTAATAAATAACATACAAATAAGTAATAGTAACAAATATAAAAAGAACTTAGAGTCACAAGATTATCCTTAACCTCTTTGGTTAACAAATGACTTTTAATATTAACCATGATATCTTGAAAATCAAGGCCAGTTATAAAACTTGTACCATCTTTATCACATTATGGAAAGCTTCAGTTCCACATTCCTCATGAAAATAAAGAAGAAAAATTTTCACCATCACTTAACTAACAATGTAAGAGCAATAATAGACAGAAAATTTAATTACTCATGCTATTCATAGAACCGATCATAATACACTTCAAAGAAACAAACTGAATAGCTCTGCATTAATGGATAAGGATCAAAAGAATTTTTGAAAGTTAGGTTCAATAAATATGTAACAGATAAATACAACATAAATATAAATGTTTTATACATTTGTAATACTGTTCGGATAACAGATAGAGGTATATTAATTTATATACTATCTGTACTACTGCTTCATAAGGCATTCATTGATTCATGTAAATCAATGAAGTTACAAATGACAACAGTCAAAGTTGCTTCCTTTAAGACTAGTGATGTTTACTCAAAGTCAGTCCCTTTAACAAGCAGAGACAAAATTTAATTTGAAGAGCAGAATAACACCCAGACTTCAGCGCGTTAAATATGCCAAAATACAATTATATATTAAACTCAGTGAAAAACGTAATAGGAAACATTTAACTAATTTCCTCTAGTAGACATAACATAGGATGCTTGTTAAATTTGTTATAAAATTTCTTTATCTACAGGAGCAGTGACTCATGACTCATCAGTTTGCCTACAAGTATGACAGTTGTGGCATTTCTACACATACATATACCAAGCAAATAAATAGAAAAAAAAATTAGAGATAGATAACTAATAAGTGTCCAGTGTATTTCATCACTATTTAATGATTATTAAATCCTGTTAAATGAAAAATAAACATCTCCATGTAAAATTAAATAAATCTATTCAGGTTTAATAAGTAATTCACAAACTTGGATTGTTATAACTTCTGTTTGTCAACTAAGTAACAAATTTTTTAAGTCTCATTTGTGGTTAAATCAAAAAGCCTATGCTAAATAATACTACACAGAATAATGTATGATGGTTTTTTTGTATATAAAATCTTAACTACCATTTTTCCATAACCTTTTAATTACATTTTTCATTGGGAAAGACTGGTACACTATTACATTAATAAGATTTCAGAAAAAAGATGTAGTAAAATAAATTTTATGTCTACCTTATAACAGTGTCAATTAGTAAAAGAACTAAAAGCTTTTTAATTAAAAAAAAAAAAAATTTGAATACAACAATTCTTTCAGAAAACATATAACATGATTTCCTAGGAAACATACAAAAGACCAGTAAAACTTTACAAACAGTAAATCTTTAATGTTTGAAATATAAATTCAAAATCAGCTGCAATGAAATCCAGTTTCAGTAAAATGTATTACATTAGTATATTTTGGATACCCTTTAAAATTCGAATATATGACACACTATTACAGAATGTCTTCGAACTCATTCCACCAGGTAAAATAGAGTGATTTTTAATAAACTAAATTAACAACATAATAAAATCATTTAACAGAAGGCACTGAAATATATTCTATCTGCTAAACTGAAAAACCTGAACACTAAAATCTCCAGCAATAAGTATATTTATTCAGTAAATAGCATACACATCAAAAAAAAAAAACTTGGCAACATTATGAAGTATTTTCAATCACAATATTAATTCATACAGTGAAAACTAATGCAGTATAATGATTAAATGTGAGCAGTCCATTTGCAAAACGCCCTTGGTCCACTCAGACAAATTGTTAGGGAAGTGAAAAAACTTACATCAAATTTTTTTTATGTAGATTGATAAGTTTTGGTTTTTTAAAAATGTATTTTATGACTTCAATGTTTCTTATATTAATTAATTTGTAAAAAATTAAAATATTTTTTAAAAAAAGCTTTATTTTGGACAAAGATCATTTTGGAAAAGGTCATAGGACAATGATTGTTTTTTTTGGAAAATATTTATGGAGACAAGAAGCATTTGGAAAATGGAGCAAGTTTAAAATTACATATTGATTAAGATTTAGGGATTTTATAATATAACATCTGTGTATCCCGATAATTTTTTATAATATTAAGAACAAAACATACTTAAAATTAATTTGAACCTTGGTTACAATTCATTAAAAGATTTACAAATTCAAAAAACTTGAAGAGCCTAAAATGCTTTTTTTTTAAATAATCACCAATAGTTAGTTAATACAAAATATTCTAGTCTTTTGAAATAAAAATGTTAAGAAAACATTAAATACAAGAACATGTTTCAAAAATTAAAATAACTTTAAAAAATAATACATTTTTTTTTAATTTTCATTCATAGTTCTTCAGGTAAAAAGACTTCAGTCCTTCAATTTACTGAAAAAATTGGCATAATATTCTTAAATATTATATTAATATCTTCCATTAACCCCCCCTCGTTTCCATCTTTAGACACAGTTTCTTTGGTTTGCATATTTATTTCATCATGAACTAATAAATAAAATGTTATGGAATTTCAATCTTTTTCAAATTGAAATTTCTGCAATTTATCCTTTTTACCTTATTTGATAGTCACACCTAGTGGTAATTCAGTTTGATTTATATACATTTTTTACTCCAAAGCCTCTCTTTATCTGTTTAGCCTCCGGAACTACCGTAAGGTATTACTTCAGGATGAATGAGGATGATGTGTATGA
>JAAAKQ030084172.1:0-11675 GCA_010016005.3 Zanna intricata | reverse complement strand
ATAACTATAAAATCAGTTTTATAAAAAGTTCCTCTACAAATTTGATAAAATTAGTGTCAAGGAATAGGCTTCAAGAAGTACTTAATGTTTCAGTAGAATAAAATTTGTAGTATCTTTCTTTTATTAATTTTAAAAAAATACAGAATCATTGAAAAAGGTTTCAAAATTTAGAAAAATTGTATCTTAGAAACTGTAAGAGATACAGTTTAGAGATAATACAAACAAGTATTTTTTTTTAAATTCACCAACACAACAAGTTTTTTTACATAACTTAGAATGTTTCAATATGATCTCTGTTGGTCGCTCTGCAAACATCCAGCCGAAAATCAACTTCTGACCAGGTCTACTCAATAATTTCATTGGATTGCTGAGATCCCCATATTCTACAATTTTGCCAAAACATTTAAAACAAAAGATCAGTACTGCTATTGTCACAGTTACACCTGTGATGATCCAGCAGACCTAGCACAAGTGAATTATCAGCTGGATATTTGCAGAGCAACCAACAGAGCTTATAATGAAACATTCTAAGATATGTAAAAAAACTTTTTGAATTGGTGAATTTTTAAAAAACATACTCGTTTGATTATCTCAAGTAGTTTTTGAGATACAATTTTTCTAAATTACTGCAACCTTTTTCAATTACCCTGTAATGTATAAGTTAAGTAAAACCAGTTATGATGAGTCATGATGTTTAACTTATACCTACAATTTTTTTTAGCATTCATTACAATTTTTATTACAGAATGGAGTGCGTGTTACATGGAGCCGGCCAAACGATTCATAATGTGGATGTATGGTCCAATGAATCGTGCAGAACAAGCATACATCAGACTAACAAATATATTTACTATGATCAATCAGGTAAGAACAATTGAAATGTTTTTAATGTTTAAAATCTCAACCATTTTTTAGTTGACAGATAAATAAATTTTAATTGGGAAGGACAGTTGGTCTTTAAGCAGTTCTCTCATAAGAACTTATTCTTTAGTTTCAACTAAATGTTTTGTGAAATTTCAGTGAATTTATTTTTGTACTTAAATGTTACCATAAACATTAAATAATTTAATTGTTCCTTGATTAGTCAAAAATAAAATTTATATACATCAATTCAGCAAGCATAATAATTCTCTATATTTTAATTAAATACAGAAGAGGAAGATGAAACTATCTCAATCTTTCCTGATGGATAGATAACTTTTTACTAATAATTACTGATCCTCTGGACTAGTACTCTTAATCTATGGAGCTATTCAGAGGAAAAGAATGCAAGCACTAGCTGCAAAATAAGCCTAATCAATGATTGATTGATCACGTAAAGCTTCCTAATCACCATATTATATGGCAAAGAAGATAAAACAGCACAAAAATGAAACAGATAAGTAAGTTTTAGAAACGGCAGGGAATACAACTCTTTGGGAAAGAAAGTGAATAAGGCTATTGTTAGCCAATTATATACCCAAGAATTGTGCAC
The DNA here is from genome assembly GCA_010016005.3 of Zanna intricata. Classification (NCBI taxonomy): domain Eukaryota; kingdom Metazoa; phylum Arthropoda; class Insecta; order Hemiptera; family Fulgoridae; genus Zanna; species Zanna intricata. The sequence continues at coordinate 10,201 of JAAAKQ030084172.1, read as the reverse complement.
TATAGGCAATCACTCATAGATTGCCAATAGTGGCAATCTTCAGTGACTGAATAGAATGAACACTTGAAAAGTAAAATAAGTTAATGATGTTAATAAGTAATAATTAGTATCAAATTAACTTTTTTTGCTAATACTATTCAATGAAATAGAAATGGTTAAAAAGAAATAACTGTGACCAAAAATTATTTTACCATACACTATATTCAACAAGTTGCTCGTTTTAAAATTGCTAGAATAACAATGACAAATTTACTATTCATTTTAAATGATTTAAAAATTAAATAAATAAATGTTATTGGATATAAAATAATTACTTCATTAGAACTCAAACTGAAGATACCTAGAACTATTAAAAACAATTATAATTTTAAACAGAATGAGCCCTTGTGGTTGGTAGCATGCCGTAATCTATTTACTCAGTTTTGTAAATTACTAGACCAACCTGATGGATTGGTCTCTCTTTTTCTGTTTAACCCCTGAAACTACCGTAAGGTATTACTTTAGAGGATGAATGAGAATGATATGTATGAATGTGCATGAAGTGTAGTCTTGTACAATCTTAGGTCGACCACTCCTGAGAAGTGTGGTTAATTGGAAGAATTGCCGGCCTCCGTGGCGGAGTGGTAGCGTCTCCACCTTTCATCCATTAGTCTCAGGTTCGAATCCCAGTCAGGCATGGCATTTTTCACACACGCTACATTTCATTCATCTCATCTTCTGAAGATATACTTAACTGTGATACCGGAGGTAAAAAAAGAAACAAAAACCACTAAAGAAGACCGGCATTCACAATCTAGTATTCAAATCTGTATAATTGATGGATTGGGTCTACTGCAGTGGATCCCAACTTGAGGTCCCAGACCCTTGGGGTTCTGCGAATGAGTCCACAATAAAAAATAAAATAATGAATCAATAATAAAAAATAATATTAATAAGAAAAATAATTAATTTTATATACTAAGTTCTGTGAAGTTTTATGCATTTCTTGATATATTTAATTTTTTGCATTATTTAAATATTTAATGAAGATACATTAAGTTAACCAATCTTAATAAGGAAAAAATTTAGGGGGTCTGTCAGAACACAATATGAGCTACAAGAGGTCCATGATAATGACAAGGTTGGGGGACTGCTTGTCTAGTGTCTTCTGCTACTGTCTTTATATAGAGTTTATCACAAGCTCAATCCAATAAGTTGGTCTAACGGTGGGTGACCAATTCAGTGGGTTGATCTAGTTGTGAACTCATCAGTGTAAATCAGCTGATTTCAAAGTTGAGAGTTCTAAGGTTCAAATCAAATAAAGATTTGCTTTTACATGGATTTGGATACTAGATTGTGGATACCAGTGTTCTTTGGTGGTTGGGGTTTAACAAACCACACATTTCAGAAATGGTTGGTTCCAGACTATGTATTTACTGATTCAATTTCACTTACACACCAGACTACATGGATATGCCGTGGCATCTTTGCATAATACTGTTGACATCTATCAGAGTGTTTGTTACTCGGTAACCTGGTATTACATAAATTAAAAGTTTCTCCAGCCAGTAATATAGTGAAATTTTACTGGTTAATATTATTATAATAGTGAAATAATGAATGAGGCTATTTCGAAAGATGTTGACATTTTCAGTAGTGTTTTTTCCAATTCCATAATGTATGTATAAATGCTGGATACAAAATTGCGGATCAGAAAACTTTTAGTAAAAAGTGGTTACCAAAAATTAAAAAGTAATAAAAAGTTGGTTTGTAGTGCTCTACACATGAGGTATGATAAAAAAAAATACAAAGAACTTTAGTTTTTCTCAAAAAAAATCTTATTTATTCATCAATATTGCTTTAGTCATCTTCAAAGTACTCCTTTTCAGATATAATACATTAGAATCAGTGTTTTTTCCAACATTTGAAGCACCTCTGGAATGAAATTATCAATACAGCGTTTGGTTCCTTCAGCAATTCAGCCTTTATCTCTTCAATATTGGCAAAATGTCATCTTTCATGGTTCTTTTCAGCTTAGGAATTAAGAAGTCACAGGGGGCTATATCCAGCAAATAAGGAGGACGAGGCATCAAAAGTGTTGTTTTTGGTAAAAAATTCACTAACAAAGCAAGTGTGAGCAGATGTATTATTGTGGTGCAATTACCATGAATTGTTTCACAACAAATCCAGGCTTTTTCTTCAGATTTCTTCATACAATGATATAGAACTTCCATGTATTAATCCTTATTGACTCTGATCAGTAACTGTCCACTATTATTTTCTTCATATTTTTTATGTTGTCATTGGATGTTAATGTGCTGGGACGTCCAGGGCACTCATCATCTTCTATGTTTTCACAGCCTTCTTGGAAATGTTTGTACTACTTGTAAATGCCTGTTTTATTCATAGAAGAATCACTAAAAGGAACACTAAACATTTTACATTTGGATTGCTGTGCTGCACTTAAAGCAAAATTTAATGCAAATTCTTTGTTCCATTTTTTTCTGAAGTTAAAAATTGCAGACCACACCAAAGTATATATAAACTTTTCGACAACCAATAATCAACTAAGCATCCAATACAGCTAGCTACCAATGTAAACATATATTAGGATCAAGTGTACCAACAAAACAAAAAAAAAATTGTGACAATTGGAATGAACTTGCACAGCCTGAGAAATTAAAAAATGTTGTGTATTTTTTTTTTATCAAACCTCATGTGTGTATGCATATGGTAAAAAATGTTTTTCTAAAGCAAGCATAGTGTAATATACAAAATAACAGAGTTGTCAATGAACTCTTCCAAGTTTTAAGTAGTAGAGAAGCACCAGTATACATCAATGAAAATCATATTTCCCGCTGGGTTCCTGGTATCAGTCTCTGTAAAATCAGAATGTTCCAGGGAACCAAAATTTAAGTTACTATACAAACAAGCCAAGTAGACTGACCATTATTTATCTTTTAACTTATAATGTTAAATTTTACTTTTGTTGAGCCCTCTGTTTTATGTTAACTAAACCAGAATTCATTACGTAACATACATAACCAATGATTCTATTTATGGAGTGGTTATTTCAGAAGAAAAATTGTCATTTCAAGCTTACTTTTCTTCAACAATTAACAATAAAGAACTTATTTATGACTGATTACTTCCCATTTATATTTTTCAAAAAAAAATTTCGAATTAGTTATTTGAATGATCAGATGCAATTGTTCCATTCATTTATATCATTGTAATAGATTTGCTTAAAATTTTTAAATTTTAGGGTATTTGCTTTACACAGTCTAATTTTTTTTCTCCCCTGCAATTTTTACCATCCTCACTCAATTTCGTTATTTAATTACTAATGCTGGACACATTAATAACTCCCACTAACATATTTCTTTTGTGAGAATTTCCACAGATTTCATTATTCCCAAATTTGTTTCACAATATCTTTATTTTATTTTTTATTAATCAGCCTTTCTATCTTTTATAACCACATATTAAAAGTTTGTATTCTTTTAATCATGCTTTTACAATATTTTTCTATCATCTATTTCATTGCCAACAACAGCTATTCTACATACAAATAATTTTATTTGTGAGAGATTTATTTAATTTATTATATAATTTCTTTCTTGTACGAAATCTCTCCTTGGTTGTGCTACCTGTTATTTGTACTCCCTACCCTTACACTATTGGAGGCTGTCTTTAAACTCTTTCTTGGTAACCCTATTTTATATAAATTAAAAATAATTGTTCCATTTTCTCAAAGTATTTATTTAAAATCAGCAACTGTAGCCTTATACCCAATTACAACTATCTACCTATTTTTTATGATTTGAAATAAATTTTATAGCAAATGAAAAATTTTACGCCTGACCATTATTAGAATCAGTAAAATTGCACTGCATTTCACTGAATGGAGTGCAAAAGTACATTATAATATATATATATATATATATATTAACAGATCTATTTATATTTTCATTCAAGAGTTTTATTTCTTGGTATAATATAATCCACTTATTTATTGCACACTGTTCATATTTAAAAAGATCAAAACAGTAAATTGTAGTATGATTTTTTATACTGCAAAACTTGTAATTCCTTCTTTTTTGATTTCAGCTGATGTTCTTCATGCTGTGCGATAAAGTTTTAGTGCCAGATCAAAGAGTAACATCATTATATTCATTAATGTTTTATAATGTAATAGCATACTGCATTTCATATATAAAAGAATTAATAGAAAAAGAAGACTGGTCACCATACGTAAATATGACTGAGCATTCCAACATAAAACATTTAGCAATGTCTGCAACAAAAATTGTGCTTGAATGGACAAAAGCAGTAACTTTTATAATAACAGTAGTATTCATGTTATTAGTATTTGGTTTAGAGCAGGGTTTGGAACACTATCGACCAACAACATTATACACACTTTTAACGTGGTTATATTACATGGCAACAGAAAAAGTGCTGGTTGAACTGATCATATGTGTAATCACATATTTTCAGTTGCCAATACTTGAAAATCTAGAATCACTATGGGTACCAGTAATACTAAAAGGATACACTGCAGGAATTTCACTAATTTTTGCAATTCCATTATTATTTTTTGGATTATACAGATCGGCTTTCTTATCACTTTATATGAATGTTTATCTGAGATATAAGGAAATGCAAATGAACTGTTTACGAGAACTGAACATGGAAAGAGCTGTTTTAGGTCAATATCGTTATGCTACTGTAGAAGAACTGACAGAATTTGATGATATATGTGCTGTTTGTTTAAGTCCGATGCAAATAGCAAGAATTACACCATGCCATCATATTTTCCATGGCGATTGTTTAAGACAGTGTTTAAAAACATCAGATCAATGTCCAATATGTAAACGAGAATTAAAATTTGACTGATTCATCTACATATTTTCTAATAGTGTCAGATAACTGTGATTCCAATTTCAAATAATTAAGACTATGAAACACCAATAAGGACAATGAATGCTAAATAATATTTTTATTTGCCTACTTATAATAATTATTAATATTATTTTGTGCTGTGTATTAGTGAATATTTATTTGTTAAAGTAATATGAGCATGAGTGTATTAATTTTGTATATTTAATATTAAAACTACAAAAAAGTTTGTAAAGGTAAAATAATTTAATTGTATATTTTTGTACATTAATTTTAACTTGTAAATAAAATTTAATATAGTAAAAGTATGAATAAGTTCATTCTCATTAAGACAACTGCAGTAAATTCTTCCTAAAAGTTTTTTATCATTCAAATCAAAAATCACATGTCGAGATTCAGTGGCTACCTTCACAAGCAGGAAGTCAACCCTTCAAGGCTAGGCTGGAACAGTATAGTACTTTAATGCTATTCGCTCATTGATATTTCTTCCAGGCACCATTCTGTTATTTTTTTTTAATTATGAACAACATCCTGCAGCAACAATCCAGAGTTGCAACAAAACAGAGAGCTATAGTTAACATTCAATAAATGTATACGTGATACAGATGCCTACAGGCCCCAAATTGACAAAAGTTTATAAAGTAATCTGGAGATTTCAAAAACATCATACAAATCAGTCAATAAAGCAACATATAAAAAAGATATTCATTTTTCCGGTAATAAGAAACCAGTATATTTCTAATTACATGTGTATGTAACACGACTAAATTCACTAACCACTTCAATACAACTCTTTGCTTATTTTCTTTTAATGAATATTTTGAAAGCTTCCATTGCCTCTATACATGCTTTATTACTATAATATAGTAAATATATTAGCTCTTTTCTGCTTTTGCAATATAAAGAGTTACATCAAATTAGTATTGTAACACAAAGAAAGATTTACTCCAGCATTTCATGCTTATTCTCTGATTCCTAACAAATGGTTATGTGGAAACCTGTATGTACTGCAACTACTCAGAGTAAAAAAAAAAATAAATTATAATTCTTAAATCTTTAACAAAAATCTCAGCAGTTATAAAAGAAATGTAGTTAATTTCTACTTACTGACAGAAGTTAGTAATTTTTATCACTGTTTGAACTAAGATTTTTTTTATTTCTTATTTTTTTTCAAATTGCACTTCTTCCTTCAGGTTTTATGATAAATGGTAAATATGTAATAACACTACATTACTGAAAAAATAAATTAAAAAAGCTTCTACAATATAGTAATTTTCTAATTTTAAACTGGTAGCAATTTTTGAATCGCCAACATTTCAGTGATTAATTTAATGAAATTGCATTCTAAACCTAAAAAAAAAAAAATATTTCTTCAATGCTAATATAATTTATATTTATACGTGCCCTGAAATAAGAATGCATTTTTATAAAAGCACTATGTTTTAATAGCCCATTTATTATTAAAAAATATTTTTATTTTCATAATGGAAGAAATGAAAACTGGTGCAAAATTCAATATCACCTTTTCCAATTTTGGTACTGGAGCTGAAATACTTTTTAATATTATTTACTGTAATGTGCATGCTTGAAAATATATTTGAATAACTAAGTTCTCATTATGTTTAAAACTAAATAATTCAGATTTTACATAGTTTTACTGAACCGACTTATCAATGAGTCAAAAATTTAAAGAAGTGCATTAAGAATTTTACAAAATGTCAAAACACAAAATTTATTTAATTTGTAATGAACAACAAGTTAAACACTAAATTTTAATATATTTTAATCCACTGTGAGATATGAATTTCCATTTTAAAAGCTAAAAACAGGCAATTGAAAAATAAAGCGTCAGATATTTTTTTAATAAAAAATATTTAGTTAAATTCGTTATCTTAAATAACTTTTAAAATATCAGTATTAAACTGCTATAAACAAATATAGTAAATTGTACAATTCATAAAAGAGTAACCTGTTAGAAAATTACAAATCATAAGAATAACAAATCAAAAACATGATTCAGATTTTTATATGATATTTTTATAATTAATATTATTATGTACAAAGAGTATAGTTCTTACTTATTTAATATACTATGAGTGACAGATCATTAAAAAGGAGGATTTATACATAATTTTAAAAAAAAATTACGTTCAACAATTAATATTCACTGAACAATTCTTCACTTTTATATAAGCAATTCGCATCTGATAGGTAATGGTTAAACAAGAATATAAGCTCTTTTTATATAAATTTTGAAAAGCAATTATACATTTGAATAATATTTATTGACAATAAGTCTATTATTAACAACTACTAAAATAAATCAAACTTACACAAAATATTCAATCTAACTCGTACATCAATAAGTCAAATTTATTTTCACATACATCTAAAAATCAAGTACAATTTTTTTCCTAAAATTTTACCACTTTTTAGATGTGTCAATATATTCACCATCAGGGCTTTCATAATTCTTAATTTTTGGTGTTACAACAGGACCTTTCAAAGTTAATGGAATAAACTGTGGATCAATCTGAAAAATAAATCGCACAAATAATTTTTTTTTTTTAACATAACTAATGGCATCTACATCATTATACCCACAAGTACTTGATTTTTTCAAACAATTAAAATATTGTAACTATAAAAATATTATTAAAGTATAACAGAAGTAAAAAATACTCAACTATTGTGCAGAAAATTAATAGATTTAAGTCAACAACACCAGTTAAATCTAAATAATGTTCATTCTTATATAAGATAAAACAACCACTTATTGTTTTTTGATTAATAACATTATCGTCATATCTGGCCAACAAGTGTGTATTCACAATCATTCAATAAAAAGGAATACAGATATGAGTTCCAAATAAATAAAGTTATACCGATATCTAAAAAACTAACCAGATTTCAGGTAACTGAAATATTCATTACTATAAAACTATATTTCTAATTGTCATATTTATCTTATATTTATTCAACTTTTTTGTATACAAACGAGAATATGGCTAAAATTAGACTATTAAAGTCGACAAAAAAAATAAATTAATAAATAAAAATACAGTAAGATTTGTACCTGAATAGCCTCATGATAAAGTTCTTCAGATTCCTTTTTCAATTCATCCAGAGCTTTTTGTTGAGAAAATAACATTTTATCAATCATCTGGGCATCAGCTAAATGCTGTCTCAGTCGATACTTTGACCACTCCTTTAAAGTCAAAATTCTATAATCTAATTCTTCCTCAGATAACTGAGGAATCTGTCTAGCTCTTAATCTGCAAATAAAAGTAATAAACATAAATTTAAAAAAATTAACAAAAAAATAACTGATTAACAGTATATACTAATGCAAGCTCACTTGGTAATTAGAAAGGTACTCAGATAAAATAGAAAATGAAATCAGTTTCCTAAGAGATAGCAAGATAATTAAATGTACTTGGAATAGAAGAACAAAAAATGAGATACAATTGGAGATAAAACACTACCATTATTTTGCTAGTAAAAGCTTCAATTCTTGTTGTTAATAAATGAAGTTTCTTTAGAAAAAGATTAAAAAATACGTCTACAAAAAAAAATGCAATAAAAATTAATACGAAGCAATCTAAACTTTAGTAAAAAATTAAAATCAGAGTTTATCTTTTATAAAATTAGCCACGAATTACTTTGTAGATAGATCAGGTAGACTGTTCACTTTTAAGAAATCTGGAAAGATAAGTAGCCTAAATGACTAATTTAGCTTATATGCAGCCAATCATAACACATGATCTGTGCAATACATTTCTAAAAAAATGTCAATGCATTTTATAAAATAACAGCTGAAATCTGATAAAAAAGTGATTGAATGGCTGTCAGTTATGTGACAACAACCACAGAAACAATTCTGCACGTACCAGGTCAAGAAAAAAAATTTGAGTGGTTTAACTTGCTCTATTATTTCAAATACTATGAAAATCCAACAAAAAATAATATTATGAAAATATAAACAACTATGTAAATAAACAAAAAAAAAACTGGATAATACCAATAATAAACAAGAATTTTCAGCTAGTAAAACACACAATAATTATTGTGAAATAATAAAAAATCTTAATAGTGAATTTTCATCTAGTTATTCAATTAAATACAACTTACATTTAATATAATAATTTACAATACTATACAATTTAATACAGCTAAAAAAATTTAATTTTTAAGCTGTTACTAGTTTTTCAGTATTAATACAAAAAAAATTAACAAAAAATTCAATTATTTTCTATTTTGTTAAGAAGTAGCATCTTAAAACTAAATATGAACAAATATAGACTAAAACAGTAGCTTACTTTTTATCATCTTTGACCAAAACTTCAGGAACTTCACACTCTTCAATTGGTTTCAACTGGCGAGGATTCTTTTCCATTTTTCGAATCTGTTTTTCTATTCTTCTTCGTTTTCTTTCTTCTCGAGCTCTCACAATCGCTGGGTCTATTCTTCTCTTCTTCTTTAAAGGTTCAGCCCTAAATACATTGATTGACTACATCACACATAACTGGAGATAAATCAATTCTATGCTAGGTTATTATTAAATTACATTTATATAATATACATACACTAATTTTATAATAAATTAAGTTAGTATTAAACTTAGAGGGAAAAATAAGTTCTTATAACAAACAGATTGTAAAGTATATATAAAAAAAATAATTTCATTTTTACGCTTGATATTCAATAAACAACAAAATAAAACACTACCAACTTGGTTGAACTGACAATAATTGGTTTTGTAAATAATCTAAACTATTGTTTCTTTTATAGAACGATTATAAAATAACTGCCATCTTGGTAAAGTACCTCAGTTAGGTTGAATTATTCATGCAGTTCATTAGCTGCTGGTTCAATTATTTATATAAGCCTTGAATTAATTATGAATAGAAATTTGATTTATTACAGCTTTTGTTTATGTAATTCAAAAATATATCAATGATGAATAATGAGTTATAATAAGACAATGCAAGTCTTCAAGCAATAAAACGAGACTGCCTGATTCTAATGCGGAGCTGGCTTATAGTATATCCGGAGCCAAGTGAACTGTCAGGAGCTGTGTGAATTTCAGAATTGTGTCTCAACATGCTGCTCGCAAAAAAAATCAAATGATTTTATTTTGCTGTAAATGAATGTTCCCTCAGGTAGGTAGTTTATGTGCGAATAAATGGGTGTCCCCCAATCGGTACATTACTCAATTTCTCTCCGGGCATGGGGCTTTCCGGTATAACTTGTCTAGATTTCGGCTTGTAGAATTAGGACTGTGCCCGGAATGTAGGGTCCCGGACGACGCAAGCCATGT
>JAAAKQ030084150.1:3517-14942 GCA_010016005.3 Zanna intricata | reverse complement strand
AAAAGTATTGTGTATTAAAATTAGTAACATGATGAAATGGGAAACATATCACAAAAGAAATGATTTGTCAGAAAGGAATGTAAACTCTCATTCTATAATCTACGATGTAGAATAATGAAGAAACTCTTCTTTTTAGTTCTTAGTATTGAATCAACCACATTACTTTCTGTATCTCATGAGATATATTTACTAAATACTAGATTTTTTCCATGCACTAATGAATTGTGCAGTTTGAAGTTACTTCAAATAATAATAATAATAAGTACAAGTTGAAAGTTAAAAAAAAATTCTGTTTCAGATAACCTAGGTTCATGAAACCAGGTATATATATATATATATAGATTTTGTTCAAGTTAATCTGATATATCCTCTTTTAAAGTTGTTTCCTCCACTATAAATATAGTACTCCCAGCATTTTTTCATCTGTTAAAATGTACTCTGAATGTGTGCAATTTTTTTTGTGAGTAGCCTATAGATCTCGTAGCAGATTTTTTAATCTCTTCTGTTGTCTAAATACAACATTCTTTCAGGGTTTTCACCTTCAGAAACAGCCTGTTTGGCAGATATCAGATAGGTGCATAAGGCGGCTGGGTACAAGGGTTGTCATATATTTCACCAAAAACTCTCCAATAATTGTTGAAATCAGGGAAGCATTATTATGGAGCAGAATCCATGTTTTGTTTGCACACACTTCAGGACATTTTCTTAATGCCTCAATCAAATGCCACGTTACCCCTCAATAAAGCTTTATTTTATGTTTTGTAGAATGTACTCATAATGAATGCCACCATTTCAATTGAAAAAGAGATGATCAGCATCACTTCCAGATTTTACCAACTTTGGCATAGTTAATTTCAAATGCTGATACCAATCACAGCACTAAGATTAGCTTAACATTCTTTTCACATACGTTTCTTTCAAAATATTTAGAGTTGCTGTTAATATCTAGTGTTAATCTAAAGTAAAATTTTACATAAACACATTGTTTTTCAAGAATCCTCTTAATTTTCTTTAAGTTAAACAACTTCTGTAAGCAAAAAACAAATGTCATATTATAGATTGCCTTACACTTAAACCTTACTTTATTAACCATATAAATCAAACCATTTTCTTTTTATTTATTTGTATTCATTTCCACTTATTTTCTAGATTAATATTTCAATTCTTATGATCTGATAGATCACCATTTATTTTTTTTTGTACTTCAAAATTCTGCTTATCTGAAGGTTGACAAAAAAAAAAATATATATATATATATATATATATATATTTAGAGCATTTGCAAATTAAATTCTTCTTTTTTAATTATAAACCATTACAATAACACTTGAATTTGAAATACAGTGGACCAGAGATTAACTTGTTGAATTAATTATGCCTGGTTCATACTTTTTACCTGTGAGCCAATTTTTACAGTACAATACAATATAGTGTATGTGGTTTATCATTACATTGAAGAGAAATATTTTTAAATACAAAATATGTAATTTTTTTATAATACATTTTTACATAAAAACTTAATGTTTTACTGATTTTTGTTTTTTTTTTTTTCGTTTTCTTAATATTTCCTTGACGTATTATTTGAAATGGTACATAGCATAAGTTGGAGTCTGGGCTAACGCAGAATCGTCCGTCAACTTCCATTTAAATTGGATAAGTTGTTCAGGTATGATGTAAGGATTGGTAGAATTTAATCTAAATTAATGAAATAAATGCTATACTGCAAAGTTTTAAGTTTATGGTCATTTTTTATCTTAAATTCGTGGAATAAATTTCAGGTAAAATATTTATAATATTAAAAATTACTTTTATCTAACATATGTTTTGTTTGAACTACTTAATTTTGTTCATTATGATTGGGTAGGTTCACGAACGTCAAACTGCTCGCATGCGAACAAGATCAGAATGGTTTCTCAATCCACCTGGTCGATTGAGTCATAGCATGGATAGTGACCCCACATCAGTAAATGTTCTGCGGGGTTCTAATACACTCAGTTCTTCTGGTAACATTGGTATGATAATCAGATGGCCTATTATATCGTAATACTGATAACCTTGTATTTGCATATTAATATAATGTATGTGGTGTACACTTATTTATTATTTTTCTAGGTAGATTGAATTATATTTATTTGAATAACAGTTTTCTTATAAAGGAACTGCTCTAGCAATAAAGTTTTTTTTTATTTTTGGTGTATTTGAACTAATATGCCTTATGAATTGCTGTTGTAGAGTCTCACTACTAGTATACATATGTATGCTATAATGATAAAAATAGTTGAAAAATGTACATACATTCAATTTGTGTTAGAAATAATATTCAGAATTTATTCAGTTGCATTTCATAGTGAATTTTTATAAGGAATCTTTTGGCTTAGCTTAAAGATAGGAAGGACTACACATAGTCCTTTGTTTTAAGAAATTATAGGAAAGTATCAAGAGGTAACAAAACCATAAAGAGGAAATTCATAAAAATTTAAGATAAGAATATAGATGAGAATGGATCGAGTAAGCCTCCTGCTCGTCCATCCTTTTCAGGTGCTGGTGTAGAATCTGGAACTCAGACGTTTCATGTTACATTGACGTATAAGCCTAGGATTTAGAATGAACCTTTCAGAGCCTTCCTCAGGGACTTCTAATTATTGTTCATTTAAGTTAATGTTACTGTTGTTTTATTTTTTAACTAAAAAGAATATACAGAACAGAAGATTTAGTCACATTAGGAAGAGGAAGAGGAATTACATTCACACAATAGGTATTAAATTTCTAAGGATGGTGATGAAGACAAAAATTGGATTCACTGGTAATGAGAAAGTAAAGTCTGAATTTGGTCTGTTTAGTGAATTATATGATGAATTTACTTGAAATGGTATATAGCATTAGTTGGAATCTGGGCTAATGCAGAATCATCCTTCAAGTTCCATTCAAATTGGATAAGTTGTTCAGGTATGAAGTAAGGATTGAGAGAATTTAAGTGAAATTAATACTATGCTGTAAAGTATAGCATGAAACAGATTAAACTGATTTAATTGTGTGAAACTTAAGTGTAAGGGAAGGGTATCCCACTACATCACAATGATATTCATTAATTTTTAAACTCAAGAAAACTAAAAATCTAAAAAAATTCTGATACAAGCTGTGAGTAATGTGTACAGTATTCATATTGATTTAGAATGGTTGTTAATGAGAAAATTTCAAAGGAGGTTAATCATATCATATATAAAATAGACTAGAAAGAAAAAGCTGTATTTTTGCACTTTAAAAGGATTCACAATTACAGTTTCATAGATCCTGATACAGGTTTTCACCCTAAAATAAATGAAAGGGTTTGGGAGTCTGCTCTAAGCGACTTAATACATTGTAGAACTGTATGTCATGTGGTAAAATAAACTTCTGCTGAATTCATATCATCAAATCAGTAACAAAGATTCTTTCTTTAAAATATTGATAACTGTAAAATACATCTTTCCATTAGAAGTGAATTCTGATTGTTTAATACAAATACTGAAATTTATTGTCCTGTATCATAATTTCTTTATTGAAACAGGAATGTGTTTATGTGTAAAAATCATATTTAAACCCATATTTTAAGGTAAACCTTCCTTCCATTTATTATTCTCAAACTTTAACAAAGTTAGATCAGGTATTATAGTTTTGAAATATAACAAATGTGAATGCTACAAACTAAGAGTGATGCCATTAAAGTGGAAAAATTGTGCTGGTCGCATTTCCTTTATGATAGCTGGCTACCTTCCTATCTGCCTTTTCCTCAATGGTATATCCTCACTTATCTTTTTACCATGGCAAACAAATTTCATTCTTACTGATATGCAATCTTGCCCTACCTTAACATTCATGTCATTCACTTTTATTTCTCTTTTTCTATGTTTGATTTCTTACATTCTTCTTCAGCTTTTCTTATGTAACTTTTTAAATTGGTTCAGTTCATTTTCTAGGTTTTATTTAAGCTAGTTGTCTGTTCATGCTCCTGCCCAGTTTGCAACTATAGCTTGGTATGTACTAAGTGGATGCATTTGTACCAAATCAGTTCTTTCCAGTAGTGATAAAGATTATTCATAGATTAAGTTGTATTTTTATTATTATTATTTGTATAGTAGGAAAGTATAATTTGATAGAAGTCAAATTATGTTGAAATGAAATGTTCTTGAATATACTGAATTTAAACTCATATATTTTTATTTTATCTTTAATAGGAGGATTGAGCGCTAGTGCAGAATCAGTGTCAAAACGGCCAAGTAGCATTCGCAGAAATTCAAGTAGATCACGACATGGACGCAGTGCATCACGTCGCAATAAGGAGAATGGATCGAGTAAGCCTCCTGCTCGTCCATCCTCTTCAGGTGCTGATGTAGAATCTGGAACTCAGACGTTCCATGTTACATTGACGTACAAGCCTAGGATTTAGAATGGGCCTTTCAGAGCCTTCCTCAGGGACTTCTAATTATTGTTCATTTAAGTTAATGTTACTGTTTTTTATTTTTTAACTAAAAAGAATTATGAAATACTACTCTGTAAATTGTTGTACATTAGTACTCTTTAATTTATTTATATTCAGCCAGAAAATATATTCATGTGGAAGGATAAATTTTTTTTCTCATTATGGTTATGCAGAAATCATGTCGTAGTTCATTTTATATAATTGACAAATCAACAGATATTATTTTATGAAGTTTTTTACTATGGAGTGTGTATTTTATAATTTAACGTGAGTATATTTGAAACAGTATTTTTATATATATATTTGATAGTTTTTTTTTTCAATTATCAGCTTTAATGAATTGTGTATCTATGCCTATTTTTATTATAAGGTATTACCCATACGAAAGTTTCTTGACAAAAAATTTATTCTTTTTTTTCATTCCTCCTCACATTCTTTGTAATAAATTCTCATTACAGTATTCTAGTACATTCTAATCAAAAACATTGAGTCAGGTTGTACTTTTGAATCAAGACATCTTCCTAAACTTAATTCAGTTTTGTCATCTTATCTTTACTTGTTTTCTTTGCTGTCCTTATCAGATGCTTAACAATCCTGTTTCAGTTTTATTATTGTAAATATTACTGCAATATTATTGTAAATGCTCCAATTACAAATTTAAATAGGAGCTTTCAGAAATTTTTATTGCTTATCTATGAAAATATTTTTGTTTAAAAAAAAAATTTGTTTATGCTGTTTCATCAAACTTAACAATAGCTACAGAGTCTCACTTGGCACTTCTGTCTTTCAATAATTTTTTTGTTTTGTCTTCTGTGATGGTCCTAAAAAAGAATTTGCTGTATTTTAAAAATGAGTTCATTTTTAATAAACTCATTTTAAATTTTATTATAGATTAAAAAGCTTCTGTTCTATGTATATAATCTTACTGAAAGAGTTTTTAAAAATTTGTACCAACATAGTATTTAAGTAATTTATCAGTTCTTCATTTGTTATCAGTTAATACCTAATCCTACAGTCATGACTGTACCTACAGTCATTACCTTACTGTTAATGAAATCAGCAGAATCTGAACAGTAGGGCAACTTAATTTGGCATCAACCTGTAGTTGTCAGTATGAATAAATAAGTTATCATATTAAGTTAATATTTACTAGTTTTATCAAAGTGAGCCCTCTGGATGGTCTAGTGATTAACTCATTTTTGAAAAATCAACTGTTTTTTAAATCGAGAGTTCTAAAGTTCAAATCCTAGTAAAGGCAGTTACTTTTATGCAGATTTGAATACTAGATCTTGGATACCGGTGTTCTTTAATGGCTAGGTTTCAATTAACCATACTTCTCAAAATTAGTCAACCTGAGACTGTACAAGACTACACACTTCATTCACATTCATAATATCATCCTCTTTCATTCTTTGAAGTAATACTTTATCGTGGTTCTGGAGGCTCAACAGAAAAAGATAGTTTTATTAAAGTGAAAAAGTTATCAAAAAAATGCAAGAAACTCCTCATTCACTAAACCACACTTTCGTAGATGCTTCCTTACACCAGTATAACCCAATCCATTATTTTTTTACATCTTTCAGCTCATCAACATTTGCACCTTTATATACAATAATGCAATAATATGTTACAGTGACACAGAGCATCCACAACTTTACACTTCACTTTTACAAATACCTATTTTGAGGCATTTACTGCCTAATTTGCAAATGAGCTTTATACTAACCATGCACTTATTAATGGATAAGTTTTGACCAGGAGTAACATAGAATTTAAAGATTGTTTATTTAAATTATTAGAGTTGCAAAAATGTGCACATAGGTATCAGTTCAGGCTTAGGAAGAATAGTATTATCCACCATATGGAAAAAACTGAAGGATGTTCAAAACTGGATTCTTGTAAACCTTCTTGTAAGCCATGGAATGTACTGGTTGGAACTTTCCCACAATAACTATAAATCATAGGCTGTCTTTTCATACTCATGTTTATGAAGACTGCAATAAATCCCTGGATTTCTGACAGGATTCCATTTTTTTTTTTGCCTGATGTATGCTATTTCAATTTGTTCTGATTAACATTTAAAAAATGTTCAGCACAATTGTTAGTAAATTTTACAAACATCTTAAGCAGTGCTGTTGTAAAAAATAGCTGAAAGTATGCTGCTGGAGTTACATTGGTGGGGGGGGGCAGGCATATATATATATATAAATAAAAGGAAATAATAAAATTTAATTTACTATAGAACTTCTTACTAATGTTTGAATAATCAGACTTTGTATTTCTTATACAACTTTGTGATGTCTTCTTTAGATCAGATGAAGCCTTCTGAAAACTATAATCATCTTGCACAATTATGATCTTGAAATTTTTTACATTTGGCTGTTAAATCCTGATCTGTCATTTACTAATCAAAGTGATACACAGAAATTTCATAGAAAACAAAAGGAATACTATTACAAAAATAGAGATTGAAAGGATGCCATCTATACTTACATTCAGTGACCTCATTTCTTTCAAACCTGGCATTTATTACAACTATGTTTTTGCTTGCACCGTGATTTTTTTTTTTTAATGAATTTTACACCATGTTAATGAATTTGTAGTGTAGTTCCTAGCAGCATATAATGATTATAAATAATAAATAAAATAAAAATGTCACTTAACTGCTTATTAAAAATAAATAAATAAACAAGCAGTAAGTGATATTATTATTTTAGATAATAAATAAATATAGTATATTTAGTTTAGAAAAATGTGAATGAATATTAAATATTATCTAAAATTAAGAATATTTAAAGAAAAAATAATTAGGGTAATAATTTGATGACTGCCTAAAGAATGTATCTATGATACTAATCATTATTGGATTGGGGAAAACATAAGAAAACATTAATTCTTGGTTTTATCATTGGAAATAGACACAATTTAATAGTTATTTGATCTATGTGATCCAAACCCTTTGATAGAAATATGAGGGGCATTCAGTAATTAACAAGGCAAATTTTTGTAGAGAAGAACAATTTATTCAATGTCAGTGAAACTTAACACTATTTTTTAATATAGTTTCCAGCAAAATTTAGATACTTGTCTTGCCATTCTGTGAACTTACTAATTCCTGCAGCATAGAACTCTTTACCTTGCTGTTTGAACGATTCATGTACCACTTTTTTGACCACTTTGTTGTTGTCAAACTTCTTGCCACATAAAAAGTCTTTGAGCAGGCCGAACAAATGAAAATTGGACAGGTCAAGCTCTGAGCTGTAAGGAAGATGTGGCAAAACTTCCCAAATCAACTTTTCAAACGTTTCTTCTATTCTCTGAGCAGTGTGGGGGGAGCATGTTTTCATGAAAGAGAATCACACTTTTTAGAGAGCATTCTGATGTTTTTTCCTTATCGCAGATCTCACTTTCTGTTGAAGCATGTTAGAATAGTACTCACTATTCATGGTATGTTGTTCTTCTAGATTATCTCTATAAATTGGGTCCTGCAAGTCCCAGAAGACCGCCAACATTACTTTACCGGTTGCTGCGTGAGTTTTGAATATTTTTTATAGGCAAATGGGGATGTTTCCATTTAAGACTTTATCGTTTAGATTTTGGGTTGAAATTTTGTATCCATGTTTCAATCTAGAAAGTCATATTTTCCACTTCAAAATGTTCTTTGAGCTCAGAACAAATGTGAATCTGGGTATCTTTATGGGCTTGAGTCAACTGTCTTGGAATGTATCGTGAACATGTTTTGCAATAATTTAACACATCATGAATGATTGAATGTGCGGTTTCAATACTAATATTACACAAACTAGCAATTTGGGAAATTTTGATTCGCCTATCTTCACGATTAAGATCAATTATGTGATTTTGAAGTGTGGTAGTCAAAACTTCAACTAGTCTTCTAAAGCAATGGAGATCAGTCACATTTTTTTTGCCCGAATTAAACCGTTTCACCCACTTATACATGTTACTACAGTTTAAACACTTTTCACTATACTATTTTCACATTCTTGAGTAAATTTATGCTGTTTCATACCTTCTGATTGCAAAAATCTCATCACTGAACATTGTGCTTTTCTGGTGTACATGTTTCAAGTGGAGCTCACATTCTGAAATCAACAGAAGAGGTTATGTTTAGACTAATTATGATTGAACAGCTGATTAGATGTGTTCCCAAGTTTGCCAACTTGACCCTCAAAAAGTTTCATTGTCAGTGAATGAACATTTTTCTCCACAATTTGTCTAGTTAATTATTGGACAACTCTGATAGTTACTGGATACCTTATTAGAAATGAATTATGTGAATCTATGAACCCTTGATTTTTTTTGTGGGCTTGTGATTAGCAAAAATGTTTTTCTTCAAATTTTCCATTTATTACAATCTCTCATGGTTCAGATTTGTTAAAAATATATAGTCAAGGTTGTGGGTAAAATTAGCAAGTAAACTATTGACCAAACACATTAATATGGAAAAAGACATTGTATCTGATTTCACTTTTACAATAAACAGTTTATATCTTTATGAAGTTGATTCCTTTAGAAACCCATAAAAAAATATTATATGAGAACTTTTGAAGCATATGATTCAGTTATAAAGGTCTCCATGTAAAAATTAGAGAAAATTGTTTAAAAATACTAACTTAATTACATCCTTTTTTTTTCAGTGTGGATAAATACGTAATCATTCTTTAGTATTCCTGTAATTTCTTTTTACTGTACAGTACATATTTTAATTATATCTAATTAGGCATAGATACACAGATACTTGCTTCAGTGTCTGTATGTTATTGAATTGTAAGAAATATTCTAGCGTTGATTATGCAATAAAATTTTAGTTGTTGTTGCTACTATTATTTATTTATTTATTTATTATTTATATATAATGCTCATGTTATCATTCCTTTATGTTATTGGCATTTTTTTATTTATATTATTATTATTATTATTTATGAAAAAATATTTTCTATTCATTTTTAAGTGTTTTAAGTTTAGACTTTTGTTTTATAAGGATTTTGTATTAAATATGTGTTAACACGTACGTGATCTGATGTTTGTATTTTATTTACTTCATCTATATTGTATTAAAAGAGTAATATATTCATTTGTTTTATAGGTATGTTCTCATTTATAGATAATTTGTCACTCATTATCAGTTTTATATAATATCATTTTCATTTACTATAAAACTCTTTCTTGTTTTATGTAATTTGTACAGTCAGTGCTAATATCAAAAGGCATAATTTTTCTTTGAAAGTATTATATTGCCAGTCAGTATCATTATGTGAGATGGATTTTCTCATTCAACTGAATTTTTGTATTTTCTCTGTTGAAAACTTTAATTATTAGTTATGTTATTTTTTTTTTACTATTTGATCTTTTTTTAATTTTCCCAGCAGAGTCCAGAATATAATCTGAAAGACCTCAAAAGAGTTAATCTCTTAAGACCTAAATACATGACTTGATATTATTTATTTTTTGGGTGAGTTTCTCATTCAGTTGATGATTTAAATAGACAATTTCAGTGGATGTCACATACAGAAGAAAAAAATATTTATTCGTTTTTTTTTTTTTTTTTTCTTTAGAGAAAAACTTTTTTTATGAACTATATTTTTAAGATTGCCTTTTGATTGTTCTCATTATAAAATTATCATAATTAACGTGTTGAAATTGGCTACTTTTTTCTTTCTTCTTAACATAGCTGTTTGTTGGTCTTATGCCTTCGCAATCTTGACATTTAAAAACTGTTAAGTTCTTCTACCAGTTAATTTATTTATAAGTATGTATCAAATTAGCGAAAAAAAAGTACAAATTATAATCATTGGCTTAGCTTTGAAGGTATCAGAAAATAAGATGATTAAGAAATTTTGTTTTTTTTTTAATTTTTCAGAACCGAATTTAACTAATTTTTTTATTAAATAACAATGAAAAAGGATTATTGCAGATCTTAATTTTAGTATTTACTGTTAAAAAATAAATAATAAAAATTTAATTAAAATCTGTTGTCTGTTTCTTAATTTTAAAAAAGAAAAAAAAAATTTCCTTTTTTTGTATTTATATTATGTCATTATACATGTTGTATTTTTTAATAGCCAATACATTCTTGTTATTTAAGTCTGTGGGCTGACAGTCTGCATTATCATTAGTATTATTTATTTTATTAAATTTGTATGTTTAAGCATTTGTAAATTTAATGGACTGACTATTTTTTTTATCTGTTTCTAATTTTTTAATTGTTAAACAGAATACCTTGTTAATAAAATACATAAATATAAATTTTTTAAAGACAGAAAGGACTGGAGAGTATATCATGTGTTCATTATGAAATAAAATGTATTAATATAATTTTTTTGTGATTGGATATATTATTATACACTACTAATGTTAAATTTCAAGAAAGATAAGTAAAACTTTTTTCTGTCGTTTTTGTCATTTTTTTTTTTGTAAATTCAGTAAATTAATTATTACATAGATATTCTGTTTATGAAAAAAAAATTTTTGGTGTTACTTTTAAAAGAAGAGAATTGTCTGATATAATTTAAAAAAATAGAAAAATATAGATTAAAAGGAAATAACTTTTACGCTAAAAGTTTTCCATAACTGATATATGATATCTTGTCAATTAATCAGAAAACACATTTTAATCCCTTTGTCAAAATTATGGAGTAAATATAAAATGTAATTAAGTAATTAATCTGTATTTTATTAATGAAAGTAAATATAAAAGAAAAGAAAGTATTGTGAAAGTTAAGAAGTAAAAATAATAGCAAGTAAAAATATTTAATTTTAATTAATATTATAGACAATTTAATTGTATGTTATTATAAATTTAACATTTCCTTATATTCTTATACAATATTATGTGTTCATATATTCCATATCGTTTTACTAAATTCCATTCAAAAAAATAGCTTCGGTAGATATTAAAGTACAGAAAAAACTGATTGAAAAATGTTATTGACTTAAAATAACACT
>JAAAKQ030084128.1:0-14942 GCA_010016005.3 Zanna intricata | reverse complement strand
CTACAATTCATTCATCTCATCCTCTGAAGATATACTTAACTGTGGTTCCGGAGTTAAAAAAAAAAAAAAAAACAAAGGAAAGAACAGAAAGGAGTTAGCAAATAAGGTACAAGAAATTACTGGTGTAATTCGAATCACTCATATTTAATTAATATTGTTTTTGGAAATTATCAGTTTTATCCTCCATATATAAATTCAGGAAACATGTCTTGCTGCTGTAGCAAAAGGGATGAGTTAGATGATAGATGATGAATTTAATCCAAAATCAGCTAGTTGATGTTAACTTCTTACATTCCAGTTAGTTGGTGTTATTTTTAGAAGTAATAAATTTTTTTGGTATTATGACCAAAACAAAAAGATACTCAGAATCATAAAAAAAAAAAAACCATTTTATTGTCAAGAAAAAGTCAGAGGTTTTAATAAAATATTGAACAAAAGACATTTCAAACAGTTAATAATGCTTCTTTAGGAATTTTATTTCTTCTTTAATACATTTTCATAAATGATAAATGCATTTAATGACTGAAATTCAGTAAAAAAAAAAAATGTAATTACAACTTCCCCTAAATAAGTACAGAAATAAAAAGTGAGGTAATAGGAAGTTGTAGTGAGTAAAGTTTTGTATTTATTGTTATTTATGTCCAATCTATCTCACTCATGTATACCTAAATAAAGTGCAGAATTTCCAATCAAGAAAGAGATGAACACCTGTACAAATACCTTTTGTAGAGTTTTAAAGAGAAGTTAAAGTGTGAAGTTGAGGGACTACTGCAATTCAGTTTTCACCAACAGAAAATACAAAGAACCTAGAAGTGTACATTTAAGATAAAATATTTTATGTATCTAACTTTTTAAGTTATAATCTAAATCAGTATAATAAAACAGACAATTAAGGCATGACAATCTAATTTCACAAATAATTTAAGAATGATTTTTACATTTTTGGTGATTTGGTTTGAATCATATAAATGATCCATGTGTATGTTGAAAATAATAAAGATTTGCATATAAATTTTAGTATAAAAATAAATAAGTATAATTTAGAGCAACATCTTAAGTCAAATTTATACATAAAATCTAGTTAAAATATCCATCTTCAGTAATAGATTTGACAATGTATATCCCAGATAGGAATGTTTGAGTAAATATACAGAGAGAATTAACTCATGAATCTGTCCAGGTAAAAATTACAACTTACCACTGAAATTGTACCAGATCAGTTTGATACTTGAAATCAGAAAATGAGATTATATTGTTTGAGATTAAGAGAAAAGAATATAATGGTGATAAAGTTAGGAAACAAATATTTTTTCATAGAGTAAACATTTTTTGAGGGTTAAAGCTACTCCACAGAAACAGAAATGATAATGTATGCATATAATGCATTATTTGTCTGTAATTACTTATATAGCAGAGAGATAGGAAATGTTTATGAAAGAATTCAAGCAGCAGAGAAGAAGTTTAAGTTAAAAATGAGCAAAACAAGAAGAAATAAATTAGGAACTGACAAAAGAAATTCATTGAAAGTAATTAGCAAGTGACTAAGAGAAACAGATTAACAAGATTAAGAACATGAGAAATGAAATGAAACACACACGTGTGTTTTTTCATTGTTTTATATAAAATCATATATATATGTATTAAAGATATATTAAAGACACTATGTTAAAGGGATAAGCAAAGATGTTTCATAGAAAATTATGGAGGAGGTGCTGTGCTAGATTGTTGGAGAATAGGAATGAAAAATTAATATGAAAAAGTCTTAGTTAATGTCCAGACCTACTGTACTGATTTTATTGGTTATTATGTACACTTATATTTAACTGTAAAGGGATTATTTCAGTCCATATCTACCATGGCAGTTAGATATTGAAGGTAATTTGATAAAGGAAAAATTAATATTTTACTATAACTGATGAGATAATATTATAATTATTGTAAACATACTGTAACTTATTTTATAAAATTGTTACAATAATTATAAGAAATATAATTACAATTATTCCATAAAAATGAAATAACCGATGACTGGAAACCTCCATGAAAGTGCTATAATCCCTTGTTTGATATATCTTATTAATTTCGATTTGTATTTGGGTTTGTGTATTAATTGATATTCGAGTTAGGAAAACTTAGTGCGTATTTTTTGAGCAAAATTTGCAAGCTTTGGAGACATCCCAAATATTGCTATTAATTTCTAGACTTCATTTGTGGTTTTGATCTTATTCATTTAATAAATTTTGTGTTTAATACTTTAATTAATTAATATTATGATTTCTAAAATGATCATCACCTTAACACATCATTATTTGAAAAAAAATCTATATTTTTCTCAAATAGTGACTACATTAATTTTCTCACTTCATGTATATACATAATGCATAGTAATTTTATAACATTATCATGCAGGTTTTATTTCACTTTTGTAGATGCTGTTTAATGGTGGAAAAGTACAAAAAAAAATGTTTTTCTCTTTAAATTGATTGTAAATTTAAACTCTTTCCACCATAAATAATATGAAATTTAAAAATCAGACTAATCACATACATTATGTTCTAATGCAGTATGTTAAAAATACGTTTTGAATTGCATTTTGTCTAACTTACTCATTTCTTAATTGTAAGAATATTTTTTCAAATCTTGTATCCAAATAATTTTCTTACAGCTGTTTGTGGTGGAGAATTGGAAGTAGGTGATGGTGGCCATCTGGAATCCCCAAATTATCCAGAAGATTATCAGCACAATAAAGACTGTGTTTGGAAATTGACAGCTCCTCAAGATTATCAAGTGGCATTAAAATTTCAATCTTTTGAGGTATTACTGAGTTATTGTTATTAATTGTAAGTGTTTTTATCGGTTGAATAGTCTTTATGAACAAAAGAATATGTGACATAAGTGTAATGTCTTATTATATACATTTCAAAACAATATACTGCTGTCATAACTTAGTAGCAACATTTTTCTTTTTGTTAGCAAAAGTATTAATGAAAGTTATAACATCAGCTTTGTTTCACTTCTGATAAAAAAAAATAATAATATAAATTGATTTTAAAATAAATTTCATTTAAAAAAAAAGAAAGAAAGTTAATGCAATAAATTAATAGAAAAAATTCAAATTTTTGATGAAATTTATAAATTAGAACGATTATTTTCATTTTTTGATTTGTGTATTACTTTTCTTTTTAAGGTGGAGAACCATGATAACTGTGTTTATGATTATGTTGAAGTACGTGATGGGCATTCAATGGATTCTCCCCTGATTGGGCGTTACTGTGGTTACAAACTTCCTCCAGATATACACTCATCTGGTAATAAATTGCTTTTAAAATTTGTATCTGATGGTTCAGTGCAAAAAGCTGGATTTTCTGCAGCATTTATGAAAGGTAACTTTTCTTTTAACTAAATAATTTATGATGAATTTTAGCTGAACAAAATTTTAATTTTATTAAAGTTTTATGACAATTGTTTTTAAATATTTAAATTTATAAAAAATTTATTAAGGGTTTTTTGGTTTTTATAATTTTTAGATAGTTTTTCTCATCTAATTTAGATCTTCAGTCCAATTCAAAGACAAAGGATGGATCTGCACTCCATTCTTTTATAGTTTTTACCCTCTTTTATTACAAAATTATTACTAACCTGGATGTCTTTAAAATAAAACCAACTGATCTAGTTCTCTTCACAAGCTTCTTCTAAAAATCTCTACCACTAACTCATTTTATGAACTCTTCATTTTAAACTTTATTAACCCATCTAGTTTTTAACATCATCCTGAAATACCAAATCTCAAAGAATTCTATTCTTTTCTCTTTTGTTCTCATACAGTCTATATGTTATTATCAGAAATTGTTCCATAAGAATATTTTTCAGTACTTCTTTCTAATCCTTAGATTTAGTCGTTATTTGTATCTTGACTTTGATTTAGTCATTATCTTGCTTATGCCAGTGTCCTTTTGATAACCACTTGACTTTTTACACTATTTTTGATAAAGTGTACATGTGACAACAAATAAATCTGGGTTCAGATGTGAAGTGTTTACTCAACCAGAAAAAATATATCAACAGATTGTTGCTGTTTCTCTCTGATAGTGGGGTAAAGATCTTAATTTAGCAGTTTTGCTTATGTGAGATCCCTTACAGAATATTATATGCACAGTGAAAATAGATTAGGAGTGATATTCCAATATTTACTATCCATTTATTATTCTTGTTCTAGTTTGTGTTTATTGTCTAATTATTTATGATCATGTAGTTATACTTAAGTTGCTAATGACTATTATCTTTGATGCGACTATAAATTAACGATGAAAAAAAAGAAGGTTACTGATGTTTTAAAATCAATGAAATTTATCGAACTGGTTTTTTGTTTTTGTACTTTAGATATTGTTTTATCAAAATAGATTAAAAAAGGTTAAAGTCTGAATGTCTGGAAAAAAATTCTCTTGACAAAAATTTGCTTTATTTCTCTTTTTTTTTGGAAGGAGTACATCAGTTGTTTATGTAAAATTTTAAGACATGAACCATCACACGAAGTAATGATATATAATATTTTTTTTTTTATTTACCTATTTGAATAATCTAAAATTTAATTTTTAGCAATTTTCAATTAATTTTGTGGATATTAGTATTTTCATCTACCTAGAAATAATACAACATATATACATATTGAAGTTATTATTAATTATATGTATTTATATGTACAGTGTCTAAGTATATTTTATTTTTCAATGATTAGTTGACTTTAATCATAATTTTTTTTCTTGTCTCTAAATTTTATTGGTTTTTTTTATACAGAATTTGATGAATGCACCCTATTAGACCACGGTTGTGAACATCATTGTATTAATACTTTAGGAGGTTATGAATGCGCTTGTAAAATCGGATATGAGCTGCACTCTGACAGTAAACATTGTGAAGGTATGCTCTGGTATAAATTTTTTTTTTTTTTTTAAGTAGCAGTTTTTAAGTAACGTATTGATCCATACAGGAAACAATAACTTTTAAAATATATTGAAACTCAATGGGCTTATGGACAGACTAAAGAACTTAGAATAAATTTAATAAATGTAGTAAAGAAATTGAGTATAACAAAAGAATTTCTATGAATCTTAATATAAATAAAAGTCATTGTGCACATGTATTTGTGCGCGCGCGCATGTGTGTATGTGTGTGGGATGAGTATGTGTGATATTTATGTTTGTTTCACAACTTCTAAAGTACAGGACCAATTTCACCCAAACTTAGGACAATCATTACTTCCTAAATGAGCAAAAATACTGTAGGTGTTAGACATCACTACTGCAGCTGCTGGAGGAGGGATGAGGGCAACAAACTTAAAACATTATAAAGGTTGAAAATATGTAACATTTAAGAATATTCTAAAATATTTTTAAACAGTATTATATTGTGAAAATTTTTAGTATTTCTTAAAACTACTAAAAAATACTAAGGCATCTCAGCCTTTCATCCTGAGGTCCCAGGTTCGAATCCCGGTCAGGCATGGCATTTTCACACACGCTACAAATCATTCATCTTCATTCTCTGATGTATTATCTAACGGTGGTTACGGAGGTAAAATAAACTGGAATTATACATTTTTATTGTTTAAAATTTATTAGGACTACATTAAATTTCTATAGACTTTCGAGACGTAGATTTACATCAAGTAAATGTAAGTATTGCAAGTTTATGAAAATTTAAATCTATGTTATTTATTTATTTATAAATTTTAAGTCTATTACTGCAATGAGGGAGTAAATGTAAGAAATGATAATTGTTCAAAGTTCAGCAATCGTATAATGCTCACTCTCTCAATTATCTTATCAGAACTGTAAAATGGTAGTTATGTATAAGGAAAGCTTGGTATAGTAAATTTAGTTGAAATAATGAAATTTGCAAGTTACTAACAAATCTCTTCTTTTTTTTTGGAACATTGCTAAGATATGTTATAACCATTCAGTTAAAAGACAGAGCTTTCCTTGCAATGCATTTTCAGTCTACATTTTCATAAAAAAATTTGAAGAAAACAAGCAAAGGGTTTCACAACCATATAGGATCGCATTTATGTTCACAAAAGAATACGTTTGTTCGAGAAAAAAGTAAAGATGTTTTGCTGTTGAAATTAAGAAGAAGCGATGAGAATCTACGCATATTTGACTACAAATGATGAAAAGGGAATTCTGCAACTAGATCAATAAACGGAATATTGAAATGAAAAGACATAATGAAGAGATTTGGTTTGTAACATCAGTTTTACCACTTATTTTCTTCCTGCTTCGACTGTAGGTAGGTAAGAGAAATGAAGAAAAAAGCAAAATAGTCGATAAAGATAATCAGGAGAATTTCTACATCTCTGGTTGGTAGAAAATTTTTATATAAGCTGTATCAATAAGATTCAAATATATTTTTTTAAGTGAATTCCATCAATATTTTATACTGATTCAATGCTCTAAAATATCGCTTATCCTTCGTTATTGATTTGAACAATTTACAAAAAAAAATGATAGCAGTTTAAACTACTAAAGATCCTTTACCTTTAGTCAAGATATATTGTGTTGGCATAGGTTACTTTCAGATCAAAAACAAATCACAAAACATCAAATTATAGTACACGTATTTCCTAAAAGTTTTTAGAAAATTTTGTAGCATAGTAGATCCTTCTCAAATATTTTTGAGCATTGTTGCTAAAATATTGTGGTGGCTGAATCCGAGGACCAACAAGAACGTCTTTCTTTAGAAATTCAAGCACATTCTAACACATCAAGGGCATCAAAACATCTTTTTGTCTGTGCTTCAGGAGAAAGGTCAAAAAATGTTGTTTACAGGCAAGCATTAGATTATTTGTTGCAGCCTTGAACTCTAATGAACTGTAGTTTGAAAACTGTGTTTTTTTGAATGAGTATTGTATATTTATATAGTTGCATTTGTTACTTGCATATTGTACATTTGTATGTACGTATGTATTTTTATATATGTATGTTCGTATATTATGTATGGCTTTCTGTAGTCTATCTCTTGATTCTCACGGCAGAATAAATTAAATTAAATTTAAAAAAAATATAATTAAATCAAATTAAAACTTTAATTAAATTGTACATTTTTTTGTTGCTTAAATTATTTGTATATAGTATATTTCTATACATTTGTCATTGCATTAGTTATTGTACTGTATAATGTCTGAAAGTTTAAAATACAAGTTCTTTCTTCAAACTCCTCGCATTTTCAAACTGTACTGCAGTAAGGTAAAACAGGCTAGATTTGAAATGTTATTTTTAACCAAAAGGAATGCAAAGGAGATTTATGATTGTTGTGGAAAGTTAGTGACAGTTTTTGTAAAAAAAGAAATGGATGGGCCTAAGGAGAAATTATAACCTCAAACAACTATAAGCTACTTACTAATAAACAAATAAATGTAATCAATAGTAATAAATAAAAATTAAGTTAAATTAGTTTCTATTAAAATATCTTATTCCTACTTACAAAGTTTGAACATGAATTTAGAGTTTAGGATTTAATAGATGTGATAATGAAAGGGTATAAATTTTATTGAATATCAGTAATAATGATTATGTGATAAAAATCAAACTGGAAATATAATATGTCTTTATTAAGTGTATGAATTTACACATTAACGTTATAAAATATATAAACAACATAGTTTTCAATAACAGTTTTGCAACAGTTATATCATCTCAGGCAATAGCATAGTAGGATCCTGGAAATCTAAAGTTGTGAACTAAAGCAAAATGCCACTAGTTAGTCAGTGTTCAGTGAAGTGGTTCCTTTAAGGTAGCACAGTCTCACTGCATGCAGTTTGTTAGTAATGAAAATACTTTATTCCACTTAGGAAAAGAGACTAGTTCCAGAAAGATTTACAAAAAAAAATTTATCCATGAAATTTTTTTAAAAACTCATCAACAGTAAACTTTACCTAATAACATTTTTTAAATATTAGCACATGCTTTATAGAATTATGTTATAAAGAATATAAGTGCAGGATGAGTTACCTCATAATTAATTTTCTATTTAAGATTTTTTACATTCTTTCTTGTAATATTTTTTTTTTTGTACTTTGTGTGCATCTTGAAATTTTTCCTTTATTACTTGATTATATCTCTTGTTGTTGATAATTCTTTACTTAATTAAGCATTTATTTTTTCTCTTTTTTTATTTAAAAAAAAAAATAGTAGAGCAAACACAAGTTGTTTCTGTCTTAGATTTCTTAGAAGATTTTTAATTATTAAAAGGTAATTAGTTATTCATCAAGTTTTAACTTGTATAATAATAAAAAAAACTGTACTGTTTAAGTATTATATTTTTGTTAATATACTTCCTAGCCACATAATTTTAGTAAAAGAGTGTATTCAATCAAATTATAACATTATTCTACTTTATTAAATTGTTTATTCTATATTCATTTCTACAATGCTATAAAACACTGAAATTAAAGGAAAAAATAGTGAAAAATTTAAACTATTAAACTGAAAAAATTTTATAAACTATCCAAAGTTAAAACAATTAAAAGATAAAATAAGAACCCCAATTTTATTTTTTGTATACACATTATTTCTATTACCTTAATGTAATGTTAATAAAACATTTCTCAAATTCTGTAGACTTATGTAGATTCTGCCCTGTTGTGGTCTTGTTTGCCTATTCAGAAAATTTTGAGAGGGGGTGTCAGTGATTTGCTTATGCAATATTTTGATTTGAATAATTGTCTGGATTGACAGATAATTTTGAGTTGGTTTATGAGTTCTTCTGAGGCCAATTATGAGTTGGATAGTAAAATTCTTGTCCCAAAGCACTGATAGGTATTTTTTTATATATGAGAGGTGTTTTATCTCTCCAATAAAAAGGCATGGTGCATTGGTTTGTTGCGTACTCACATTTTTATTTTGAATGAAGCATTACTATCTAGTATAAAAAATTCAACTAACAACTGTGTAATAAATTGTTTTGTGTGCAATAAACAGTACGTTGTCTACATTCACATTTATTATACTTATTTTCTTACATTTTGTTAAAAAAACTTTTGCATACATATGTTTTTCGAAATTTTATAAAAATAAAAAAATATATAAGCACTATGCTTCTTCATACTAAAATGAGTATATATAATATGTAAAAGTATTAATCCTTTTACTTCATTATATTTCTGTCACCATGGCAACAGAAATATAATTGAGTAGAATTACTAATCTTTTTTTTCTTCAATAAATATCTGTAAAATACTTAATATTCTCACAAACATGACAATGCGACTAACACTGGCTACCTGACTGGACCCTCGACAGTTATTCTGACTAGATAGATGAACAAGCAAAGCAAGCTGTGACTGGCTAGTTGTTCATTTAATTCCTCTTTTTAAACTGTTTTTGTGATATTTTAAGTTTCGTATTCATGTGAATTCAGTCATGTCTTTTTTGTGCATTGAAAACAAATTGTAGGACATGATTTACCATTTTTCCACTTTGCTAAATGCTTGGTTTAAGATTTAATTGTTCACTAACTTTTAAGAAGTACATTATTTATCTTAGTAATAAATTAAATAAAGCTTGTTTTATTTCCTTTGTTGATTATCTTTCTTTGTTTATAAGATATTACAGACTGTATATGGCAATATAGATAAAAGAGGATATTAAGCAGTTCAACTTCAAAAATAAAATAGATAATATTTATTCTTCAAAAAAAAAATTATGAATAATGTTGACCATTCGTTTTCATGCTTCAAGTGAATCCTATTTTAAGAATATTATAAGTGCTTCCTTTAACCAGTGTGAAAATGGTGCTTTCTATTAAAAAAAAATGCAAATTTAAAGAAATGTAATTTCTTCTTTTTCAACGATCAAGGAATTTCACTATTATAAAATAAGTAACAGGTACATAACATAATGCTGGTTACCTATCTCGAACTCCATCCTACAAATGGAAATGTCAGTATTTTGGTAGTGGAGTATGTAAACTTGTACCTAATGATATTAGGACTATTCCTAATACACATTTTTTGTTTAGAAAGATTTCCATTAATTTCAGATCATTAAGTTTATTCAGCTGCTGAATTTCTTGCTATTTATTCTAATGTATATTTAAAAAAAGAATGGTATGATTATCGCTTGTTTTGTTTTTGTATTTATTTTTGTTTTGATGCATTTTTTAAATAATACGACTGTCATATTATTAGAATATTCTTATTCTTGTAATTTACACAATGCAGTAAATGAAAAAATAAGTAAAACTTTGAGACTAATTGTTATGCTTTAGAGTTGAAAATAGGGTTCTGAATTCTACATGTTATTTGAATTACTTTTAATTTATCTGAGTTTTATGTTAAATGTTTTGACTCAGAACTAGTGAATAATAAAGTTAAAATTATTTGCAAACAAAAGAGAAAGACAGGAAAAAAATCTTTTTTTAGTGAGAAATTGTGTGCGTTTTATTCTTGTGAAAAACTTGACTTTTTTTCATACTTTGCTACTACAGGAAAAATATAAATACTTTTCTTGTTACATTCCTAATTTTAACTCATTATGTTGTTAAAAATTTTAATTATTTTTTCCACTGAGTCATTGGTTACTGATTTTAATCAATTTTTACATTGCTACATAAATTCGTTTTAGTTATGAAATCATTAGAATACATATGTTGCAGGTTATAAGCTGCAAAAAAAAAATCTATTTATTTATTTTATGAAAATATTGTGTTTTTCCAATTTTTTTCTTAATACAAGAGTTAGAAAAAAATTTTTAATACTAATAAGAATAAGTTTATGTGTGTTACATTTATTTATTCCTTTACTTATTTGAGAAA
Source organism: Zanna intricata (assembly GCA_010016005.3). Classification (NCBI taxonomy): domain Eukaryota; kingdom Metazoa; phylum Arthropoda; class Insecta; order Hemiptera; family Fulgoridae; genus Zanna; species Zanna intricata. Next base: position 4,133 of record JAAAKQ030084128.1, on the reverse strand, counting down.
ACTTTAAATCTAAACATTATGTGAATAATAGATGAAATTTCCAGAAACCAAAATATTAATTGTTTGTTTAAGTGGAGATGCACTTCTGATATAAAAATCAACTGTTACTGATTTTGATAGATTTAAAAAATAATTAAATTTAAGTTTCTCATGGACAAAGGAATTTGTTGAACTGCCTGAGTGAGACTTATCTTAATAATAGTTGAGGATTTAAGAAGATGTTAATGCTTCGTTAATGTAACCTCACCAGAAAAAATTATATCTTTATTATTTGCTGCTTCTATTTCAGATTAAAAAATGAAGAAATATATTGAAAATACACAAATTATTAATTTTATTCAATTTTTAAATATTATTTCAGATGCATGTGGAGGTGTATTTGATGCTGCAAATGGTACGATTACCAGTCCATCTTTCCCTGAATTATATCCTGCAAATAAAAATTGTATTTGGGAAATACTTGCACCACCTCAGTATCAGATAACACTAAACTTCACACACTTTGATCTTGAGGGAAATAATGTAAGTGTCATCTAAGCTGCATTGTAATAAAATTTTGAGTAATTCTACATGTTAAATCAACATCCATTTTTACAGTTTAAAAATGTAACTTTATATATGTCTCACTATTAAGTAACATAAAAACTAATTGTTTATCACTTTAATTACTATTTTCTTGTGTTAAAAATTAATTTATCATTTATTAAGTAATAGTTTTTAGATACACCTGTCAGTAAAATATTATATAAACATCACTAAAAAAAAACTTGAATGAGTATTTTTTCTTCATTTTTGAAGAAAAATTTATTTTTTTACACTTATAAGAAAGCGTATTCTTCATTTTACTTATTTAGTAGGAACAGAAGTAGAAATATGTTAACAAATAGTTTGAATAGGTCCTTTCTTCTTGATATGGTTATCTATTGAAGATGTTTTTTGATCTTTTTCTGATTCAGGCTACCTCTGCTGAGAAGTGGCATTAGTTAAGCTCAGTGTATTCTCATGGAAAGAGCACTCATATTCAAGTAAAATTAAATCCACCTTTATTTGAATTTGTACTTGAATTTTAAAATTATTACAAAATGACATTTTTTTTACAATTCCCTATAATTTGTAATATTTTAAAATTACTATAAAACTTTTGTTATTACCATTAGTAAAAAAATTTTATAGAATGATACCTATAAAAATGCATTACTCTATGATTGAAACCATCTATTCTTTAATTGTACTCGTGCAATAATTTGAAATTCATGATACCTAAGAACCTATTTTCAAGTTGGTTGTGCTTAATGATGAGATATTTTTTCTAAACAATCAGAAAACAAAATAGTTACATCCATAGAGTTTATTTCACTTAGTCAATTTAAGTTTACAGTTTATTAGAGGATATCTCTATTTTTGCTATATTCTATGTCATTGCTTAATATCAGTATTATTCTGGTGAAGTTTTAATCAAAAAGTTGGTATAATCAATAATAAGTTGGTAAGGGTAACAAAAGTAATCAAAGTTTAAAACTGGATATTTTCCAAGATTTAATTATGTTTATTTTTCATTAGTTGATCCGTTATCATTAGGAATTAGGACTGCTTTTAAACTTTACTTAGTTAGATTTGTCAAAAGGTATCACATCTCAAGTTTACAATTTGCTTTGGGGAAGGTTAATATTTGAAAAAGTATTCTATGTTCTTCAACAAAGAAATATGAAGTATCTTTCTGACTGTTACAAAATACAAACTTTTTTTTATCCTTTGGAAGAAAATTCCAATCTTGAAAGCTTCTTAAAAGTTCAGTCTGTTTTTTTTTTATAAGTTTAAACCTTCTAATCAAATCATGTAGCTTGTCTTATAATATGGCTTATATGTCTTATAATATGGCTTCAACTGCATTTCAAAGTCTTCATCATTCTCATCTTTTTTGACAATTTCCAATTCTTCAACACTGTTTTCAGTGAAACATTTTCTTGAACTTTGGAAATTAACTTTGCTGTGGACACAGACCTGATTATTTATGGGGATGAGAGCTGCAATACTGTGTGCTTACATATCATACATACTGATTAGACAAAAATAGAAGGCTGCAATGTGATCTTTTGTTCACGAGTAACCATAAGAATCGCAAATATCTTTCATGTTCTTTTACTAATCCTCTTAAATAGATTGCACAATCAGTGCTTATCATCTGATTAGACAAGGCCTAATCTTGGTCACTTTTTTTATGGCTAAAGTGTAATTAATTTAGTCCAATTAAAGGTGTCAGTACACAACAAAAACTGCCTACATCATTTAAGACATCATAATATTTTTCTCAGCTCTCAAAGTTATTAATCTAAACTTCACTTTACTGAAATTATCTTTTTAAACTAAGTTAAGAATTACTGTGAAAATTAGCAACAAAGCAAACCAGTTTATTAGTGTTTTGAATGTACAGTCATATTCATATTTATTCATGAATGTTTTTTCTGGAAAAATTATATTGTAATAATATGAGTCTTATTTATGTAATTGGTAATTCTAGATTACATTGGTTATTCATTTACAATGCTTATCATTGATAAAAATATTAAATTATAAGTTTACCATTTATCTAACAGTATGATATGCGGTACACAACTAATCAACTGATTATACAAATAATTTTCAAAACTCAAATTTTGAAATAAAAGAAAATATGGCGTTAGAGTATTCTGACTTTAGAATATTTTCAATATTAAAGACATTAAATTCATACGTCACATTTTGTGAAAAAAAAAATTAGGTTTATCATTGTTATTTTATTAATATATCAATAAGCATTATCATATGAATATTACACAGAGAATATATATTTATAACTGATTTTTATTTTTTATTTTATTTCAGGTGTTCCAGGTGAGTGTTCATATTATAATTTCTTAGTATGGAAGTTCTGTTTTGTAAGTTGTATTATTGTTAATTTGTAAATTATTCATTTTTCTCTTATTAAACTTCTTTGGCAGTAAGAGTAGTTAATATATAGATTTCTATGCAGTTTTTTAAGTAAAGTAAAAATATATACATGTTTTTGTTTTATTGTCTGGAACTCCAAGTCTTAAAGTGAAATATCTTAGTATTACGTATTGAAAAACTACACACTAATGCCAAATTAAATATTCTCATGCAGAGATCATTTGCTTTCATCTATGAAATCACATTATAAATTATTTTATTTATTTCATATTACCTTTTGAAATGGTAACTAAGCAAATCTTATAAATAAAACATTTTTAATAACTTGTTTTAAAATGTTTTAAGTTGTCCTTGTGACAAACACCAGTGAATGATGGATGATGCTGTTCACTCTAGCATCAAGGTTGAAACAAATTATTAAAGATATATTTATAAAATATGTGTATAAATATTGTATAAGTATTTTTATTAGTTTCCATTCTCAACAGTCATGAACATAAAAATAACAGATCTTATTTTATTTAAAATCATACTTACAAACTAACTTTATAGTTGATCATAAGGCCAACTATAGTTTAGTTGGTGTTGCCATATTAATTTTGATATCATGAGATTCAAATTGCGAGATTATGTATTACTTTAATGTTTAAACTACTTTATTGTTTATACTTTAATGTTAGTTTATTTATGAGGGTTGTTTAAATAAACACTCTTTCATCAAGAGGGTTTTTTTAAATATTATCTTCAAGTTAAAGTCAGAATAACAAAGTAATAGAGATTGGATGATCCATTAACATTATCCAATACCTAAAAGAAAGAAAGAAAACTTGTACTTAAAATTGCTTTGAAACTGATAATCTCATTCCATCTTGTTGAATTGAACATTACCATTCAAATGTCTAAAATGATGCTGTATAATCCTTGAAAATTAATTACATTATGTTGTCTTGAGAAAACATTTTGTTGATTATTTTCTGATGAGATATGGTACAAGAAAATTAAATACAGTGATTGTTCATCACTCAATGACTTGCCAAGTCACTCAGGATGATTTTGTTCTAATTGTCTGCATTTTCTTTGAAATGGAATTGTCACTTGAGGATCGGTCAAGTAAAATGCTAACTTTTGTTACCTCTCTTTATCTGTTTAGCCTCCGGAACTACAATAAGATATTACTTCAGAGGATGAATGAGGATGATACGTAT
>JAAAKQ030084106.1:0-14943 GCA_010016005.3 Zanna intricata | reverse complement strand
AAATGTGGTGTTATAGGAAAATGTTAAAAATCAGATGGGTGGATAAAGTTACAAATGAAGAGGTTTTGCGGAAAATCTATGAAAAATGATGTATTTGGAAAAATATAGTAAAAAGAAGAGAGAGACTTATATGCCACATATTAAGGCATCCTGGAATAGTTGTTTTGATATTGGAAGGACAGGTAGATGGGAAAAATTGTACAGGCAGACAACGGTTGGAATATGTAAAACAAATTGTTAGGGATGTAGGAGGTACATGGAAATGAAACGACTGGCACTAGATAGGGAATCTTTGAGAGCTGCATCAAACCAGTCAAATGACTGAAGACAAAAAACAAATTCAGTTAGTGATCACTAATTTAATTACTGAATAGATCAACGCCTTTTGCAAAATAAGAGTAATGAGATTTTATTTTTCTTAGCTGTGTATATGATTACAGGTGTAATTTGGAAAACCACAAACAATTACTACACAAATAAACCAATCTTTCCTACACCACGATTTTCAAAAATTTTGTCTCAGAAAAGAGTAAACTTCTCTTTTTTCTTGAATTTTACTGATAATAACAACACCTCTATATCATCTTGTAAAAAAAAAAAAAACAACAATAAATCAACTTGTTTTGATTATCTTATTGAGAGACTTATTTAAGTAAAAAAAAAAGGAGCTTACTTCTGTTGAAAGGGCGATTTAGTTTTAAATGAAACATGCACAGTTTGATATAAAAACATATTCTCTCCGAATCAAAATCTGGTTACATTTATGAAATAACTGTTTATGTGGATACTGAAACAGATTTATTGAAAAACCCCAATTTTGGTCATAGCTCTACTGTAGTCATTACTCTTTTGCAGAAGGGTAACCTATTCAACAATGGTTATTGTTATCTACACAGACAACTTTTACTGTAGTCCAGAACCTGCCCTTTATCAGTGTAATACAGGTTCAGTTGGTACTGTTCGAAGTATGGTTTGATTGATCAAAAATTATATGAAGATGAAATGATTGCTTTATGCAAAAAAGATAGTAAAAGGAGGACAAAATGGGAGGTTTACCAAACGAGATGCTTATCAAATGAGATGTTTATCAATGGTCCATGAATTAAATAAGATTGAAGTACTGCATAAAGGAAAAATGTGTTAGTTTCTACTTTAATTAATTACAACATTTATATGGGAGGCGTTGATTAGGTGGATTGAATGTTTGGTGCTTATCCACTTGAACACAAAAGGCAAAAAGTTTTATATAAGAAACAATTTAAACATCTTTTAAAAATAGTAATTCCCACATTATTCATGTGAAAAGTGTTAGTAAATTATCTTCAATTCAGTTTACAGAGGCTCTGACTGAAAATTTAGTTAAAAGACATCATGAACAGATTCCAAAAAAAAAGGCAGACCTTTTTTAAAAAAAGATCCCCTCAGGCCTCTTTAACGGCATTTCCCAGAGTACATTCCTAGAACAGAAAAAAAACTGCTCTGACTCAAAAGGTATGGCAATTTGTTCAGCAAATGGAATTAGCAAAGTCTTGATACTACAATACTGAATGTGATGTAGGACTGTGCGCGGCACCTTGCTTTAAAAAATTCCATACTAAAAACAACTTCTAATAATTGGAAAAAAAACCTATTCAGTTAATTTTTATCTTTTATTATCTGCTTGTCTTTAATAGCATTTTAAGTAGTCTTTAGTTTTTAGTATAACAATTTACTTTCAATAAGTACCATTATACATTATAAATAATAAAACCAAAGATTATCAGTAAAAGGTTTCACTTAATTTTCTCCACAATATTTACTATGAAAGAACTGTTTAAATTGTGTTGCAAATGTCAACAGCTGTAGAAGTTATCATACAGAGTTATTATTGTTAAAGACATAATAAGAACCAAATCAAGATTACCACTAGGCTCGATAAGTAAAAAGCTACTTATTTCTTATTTTATGACTATAAAAATAGGTAAGATGCATATATAATGTCATACGTTATGATAGTTATAGGTAATGAATCATGAAAATAAATAAAAAAAATGATGTCTTGACCAAAATTAAATGTTGTGCAATAGCTTAGCATTAAATGGAAAAAGAAACCAGTAAGGGATTAACACCTTGGTTAAATTCAACTTTCATGGAACTAAATACAACCAAATTAGTAAGCATGCCATACTTGTAGCAGATACACTAAAAACAAACATTTCACAATTAATTTCTTATCAAGTTGTTCTTGAGTATATATACACACACAAAAGGTAATATATTCACTGCTTACCATCTACTAATATTCAATGCTTAAAATTCAAAAATGAATTAGGTAAATGATTTATGTATTAATGTTTATATTAAAATCTGAGAATAGTTCTAGGCTTTTTAACCAGCTTAATTTTTAGGAGAGTAGTAAAGTTTAAAAGAGAACATGTTTGAAAATGATACTTCACAGCATTATTTTTAATGTAAAAAAAATTTTCAGCTGTTAAATCTGATTCCCTAAGACAGCCGTTTGTTTCAGAAGTAGAACTGAATTTTATTTTACTATTTAATTTACAAAAATCAAGTATCAGCACTCAAGATTTTTCATAGAAAATTTAATTAAACCATAAATCTCAAAGGCAGACTTGGTATAAGTTTTCATATTAAGCGCACTATCTGTTTACTGTGCACATAATTCATTATATCTGTAAATAATGAATTTTCTTTTTTGCTGTACAGCAAAAAAGGATGTTTGTGTCTACTGTCTACATCTGTGTCTGTTTTACTGTTATTACAGGATAATTCAGAAATGAAATGACCTCTTCTAAAATAATTTCAAGAATGAACTTTCATTATTTTAACAAATATTTGCAAGACTGAAATCAACAATGGAAACAAAAATTTCTTATTTTCCACATTTACCATTGGTTCATAATCTCTTGAAAAAAAATAGATAATTGCCATTTACTAGCTCATGACATAATTTACTAGAAACATTAAAAGTTCAAAAATTATATCTGATCCCTTTCTGGTATTAAATTTTCTTAGATTATATTGGGTATACAAAGAAAAATAACATTTATATATGGAATAAATATGCTATATATATATATATATAGAAAGAGCAGTACATCCAAATAAGTAATTCCTGTTACATTTGCTTCAACAAAAAATCTATGTGGACACCACATGAATTCCTTGTACATCTATTAAATTACATATACATATTTCTGCTGCAATTCATTAAAACTTATTTCATTTGAAAGTGAGTTACAATCCCCCAATTCTTTAATAAAGTGGACATCAAATGCATCATCACATGCGGTGGGCACCACATTGAATCACACTTTTTTATGGTGTCTGTATCAGCATTTTATATTAGTTTATATATTAATTTTGTTTAATGTTGCTCAAGTAGATATGTGGTGTAAGTCAGTATGTGTCGGATCTGTAATCATGCACACATCAGTTAAAATTTGACTTCATATATGTATATTTTGTTTTACCTTTTTCTTTTTTAAATTTAAATAAATTGATTAATTAATAATTATTAACCTCTGTAAAATTTTTTTAATTTAAATAAAAAGCAGATAAAATTTTATTTCACTAATAACTAATGATTTCTTTTTTCATATATACATATATATATATATTAGTATTGTTACTGAATTATTATTTAATGTTAACATTTTTTTTTACAATCGGAGATTAATTATTAATAAATCAATGTATTTCAACTTCAAAAAAAATTTTTTTTCCAAAAAAAAAAAAAAGTTAAAAAAAATTATAGGTATATTATACATATATGAAATCAAATTCTAACTGATGTGCTCCTTCCCCTTGTAAGAACCAAATGTTTCATTAATTAAAATTTTATTTGTCTACAACTCTGGAACCAATGAAAATAAGTACCACTTATGACATAGCATTGAAATCATCTCAATGAGGGCTTATTATAGCAGTTAAGAAAAGTCCAAAATCAAAATTTATTTAGGGTTCTGACTGTATACACATTTTTGGCCCAGTCAACTGCAATCAAAAGGGGAGATGCACAACTAGATGTTACAACAGTCCTAAATACAAAATTTCAATATTCAATGGGTAATAATTTTTGAGTTATGTAAGATACACGTAGTCATCACGCCAAAACTAGTCAAAATGGATTCAGGGATGGTCAAAATGGGTATTTCTGTTGAAATCTGAAAAGCAAATTTTTTTTTGCGATTACAATACTTATTTTATTTTGTACAAGGAAGTAAAAAGGATGCCCATAAAACTTATCACCCTATTGTACAGAAAACATTAAATTTTGGGAAGCCCTTTGATATTGTAAATATTCAAGAGGATTTTCTAACCTCCAGACAAAGACATTATGTGTGTTAACTTTTCCACTAAGATAAAATGTTGACTCATCACTAAACACAATACAATCAAGAAAGTCATCGTCTTTATGCAACAACAGTGTGACTGGGAAATCAGCAAGCATAGTGTAGCCAACAGGCTTCACTAACAGCTGTAAACAGTATGACATATGTAAGCGTTTCCATAAAACACTCCATACTTTCATTACTAGCACTAGTTTGCGGCTATCTTTCCTAATAGATATTTAGCAGTATAAAAAAAGCCCCTGTTCAAATTTTCTTCATCTTCTTGACCCTTGGTCATCCCATACTCTTCCCTTTACACTGATTATCAGTCACTTCATACTGATACCAACAACAAATGTTATCACTTGAAGGATCACAACTGAACTTTCTACTGAACACAAATTCAAAGGCTTTTTTGCTAATAGTGCTACCAAGTGGAAAGATAGGGAACAAATATATGGCCAAGCCCAACACTAAAACTGTCCTTTTTGTTCTTTGATTTTAGTTTAAATCAATTTTGTACACATTATTCAAGAAATATTATAACAAATTAAAACCCTGATACTCTTCTTATTCTTCATGCAATTCTTTTATCATGTACTCATAACTCAATTAAAATTTTTGCTTATTTCGAAAAGGAAGTTCTAAGATTCTATTGAGGATGTAGTAGAAAAATTATTTTTCCTTATTCACTACAATTTTTTTATAGAATTTATTTTCTTTATAATTTTTTTTTAAATTTGTTCAGTTTTTTTTCAAGTTTTTACTTTACTCTTTTAGTTATGTAACTTCATTGAAGCTGAAATAACAGGCTGTTCATAAGAAAAAAGTATATTCTTTTGAAACAAAACAAGATTGGTTTTTTCGTTTGCTTTTTTCCACTGGTCTAATATGATTAAGCAATGGGACGGGACACCATTCTATGTTTAAAAAATGGAACCATCGCTTAAAACAAGAATCAATCATCAAAATCAGAACTTCTATTCAAAAGTTATTCTTGGGCAAATATAAAAAGTTTGTGTGTGTGTGTGCGCGCGCGTGCGTATTCATGCGTGCGCGTGTGTATGCACGATCACAAACACACACATACAATTGTGAATCAATTAAAATTTGAATCAATTTTTTTGAATCAATTAAAATGATGGATGTTTTGTGTACTACATATCGAATGTATAATACTGCTGCAGTTGATTAATTTTGGAAAGCTGCCACATATGGAAAAAAACCACCAAATGATGTAATTCCAAGTGATGTTTACAACTGCAGAGGTCGTTTACATGCAGTAAAATTAGCTATGGGTTTGCAAGTACTATTGTGCCATAAGATATCTATCCTGGCAGTTTAGGAACAATTTTAGAAAAAAAAAAATAGGCTACAATAGAAATAATGAATTATGCAACAGAGCCGAGTTGAAAATTATGCAACTCTGGCTAAACAAATTACTACTTACAAGGCAATTATTTAGTGGAACATTAAAGTATGAAAAATTGAAAATCAACAATTACGTAAATAGAATTATTCTACTTTTCAAGTAAAACTTTAGGACATGGAACCTATAGCGACAAATTATAACAACAATTAAATGGCATCAATGTATAGAAATTATCATGATCAACACAAAATTTCAAAATAATTGGTTAATCAAGTGTGAATATATTAAGTAAAATAACTGATTAAAAATGCATAAATATAAGATTTATCCCCTATCCCTGAATGAAATTACCTGAATAAATAACCAAAATATGACATACTAATGTAATGGAATCAACTAGTACAAGAATTTAACTGATCACCTAGGAAAATAAAAAAATTTCAAGTTGTGAAAATTTAACAAAACAGAATTATAAACATCTTTCACAAAAACATTTTTTTTTTAATTTAACATAGTAAAAACGTGTACATTTGAAGGTTTTGTTTGGGAAAAATGTTTGCAATCTCACAAGGACGATTTCTTTTTGTGTAATTTCTACTAAGTAAATAATGAATTCTAATAAAACCAGGAGGGTCAAGAATTTGAATGAAATTGCATTTTGGAAAACACTGACTGAAGATTTCCTTCCAATTAATAACTCTAGTACCAAAAAAATAAATCATCCATTCATTTACAATAAATTGAGATATAGCTTACAGTGAATGCCAAATAAACAAAGACCACACGCATGCGCAAATGCACGCATGTGCACACGCACGTGCGCACAAAGAGTGAGAGGGGGAGAGAGATTTTAATTTAAAAAATTCTTACCTAGCATTGTTGTCACTCCTTCCTGTACCAGTTCTAAAACAATAAAAAAAAAAAAAAAAAAAAAAAGGTAATAAGTAATAACAAAAATATTTACTGTAGCAGTAAACTATAAACCATACAATCAATTTAACCATAATGACAAAGTTTTATTATTATTTGATTTTATATAGATCATAAATTTTAGTATTTATTGCATAAGAAAAATGCACTAAAAAAGTCAATAAATAAAATAACTATTCAAAATAATTATCTTACTTTAACGCAACCTGCAAATGGTATTTAAATATTTTAAGTAGCTCATTCACAAAACTAATAACAGAAGTTACTTAAACAATTTAATAAAATTTCAATATTAAACAGAAATGTTAAGTTTTGTTGTTTATTACTGTCATTACGTTACCATTTATGTACAAGGAGCAGTTCATAAGACCCAATTGTTAACAAAATGAAAAATGTATTAATGGTTTCAAATTCTTACATATTACTTTATTCTTCTAAATAATCACCCATTCCCTTCCAAACACTTGTGATATGGTGAAACAAGCTTCTTCAACCCACTGCATAAAATTCTGCCGCCTGGGATTGCAACCACTTTTATACAGATATGTTTAACTCTTAATTTTCCTCAAATCATTGAGATTCGAGATAATAATCACTGGGTGCAAGATCGGGACTGCAAGGAGGATGACAAAAAATCTCCCGAAGAATTTTTTAATTGTTTCTGTTGTGCATGCAGCCATATGTGGACCTCCGTTATCTTGAAGAAAAATCAATTCCTGATCTCAGAATACCTCATCAGTTCTGAATGGCACGATGTAATTTAGAAATGTTCTACAATAGATTTGTGATATGATGGAAGTTCCAGACTCCATAAAATCAATCAGAAGCATGACCTTTTAGTCCCAAAATACAGTTGCCAAGATTTTCCTTCAAGACTAGGCTTGTTTAAATTTTATCAGTTTAGGTGAACCAGAATGACACCAGTGCACAATTTTTTCATCTCAGCAGTTGAGAGAAGCACATGCCAATTCATTATGTGATCTTAGTGAGCACTTGTCAACATTTTTGGCACCCATTATGCCCACAGTTTACGATATCCTAGAGTGTCAGTCACGATTTTTAACTGTATTTGAAACTTCTGTTAATTCTAGAGAAAGATTGCTATTAATAAAGCAATGACTTTCTCCCACTTTTGCATTCAGATTTACTTGTTCAACATCATCAATCCAACACTAGACCAGCCACTTCTCTGTTTGTCGTGGAAATTTGAATGGTCTTCCTCTTAAACTCATGACACCACTGCATCACTTTCCCTTTACTCATTGCAGTATGCTTATGTTTCACACAATTGATGGTTAATTTCAGCAACATTATGTCCTCTTGTTTAGATATTGTTGGGGTTGCACAAAAACACAAGTCGCTGGTAGCACACAAATTTTTTATATTGAAGTTATAAAATGGTCACTACTGAATGAAAATACAATGCACATAACATCTCAACACCAACTGAACGACAAACATAACCTGCACATAATCACCCCCACACACACACACACACGCACGCACGCACACGCACACACACATGCGCACACACACACACGCGCGCACACACACACACACACATGCGCACACACACGCAGACTCAACACACCCCTCCACCTTGAAAGGAACCCCTTCAAAAGTTACATACACACAAAAACTTCACTAAGAGAAAATACAATAAAAGTGCAAAATTACAAAATAACAAAAACAGAAAGTCTGAAAGAACATTAGTACTCATGAAACTTGAATGCAAAATTGTCTGTGCACAAACTGAGATTAGACATTAACAGTAAATGATACTATAGAAATAAACATAATAAGCATGGCATTATACAGTCAAATATCACATTTTAAGCCATTTTTTTGAAGAGGACAAAGTTTATGAATAGCTCTTTTAAGTATTCCAGTAGCTGTCTTAACTGATACAACTCTCTTGTGAATCTGAACCAGGATGTAGGGTGAGGATTCTTGTCATACACCATTTTAAAGATGTTGTCTTCTTTGATGAGGACTAAATCACCAGGTTGTAGATTTGAATGTGGTTTGGTCCACTTTCCACACTGCTGCAAACTACTGAGATATTGACTGGATCATTTCCAAAAATGTTGAAAGTTCTAACGCACAAGTGCCATCATGACAGCTGGTTTATACGAATGTCTTGAAGATCTGGTTCTATCGGTGTAGTGATTTTGCCACCAACAAGTAAATGACCAGGAATTATTGGGGACAAAACGGAAGGATCACTGGATAGTTGAGTCAATGGTCTGAAATTTAGGCAAGCCTCTATAATGTTAACACTGAAGACATCTCAAATACATGAGTACTTTATTGCCAACTATTCTTTTCAGATAGTTTTTTAATGATTTCACTGATGCCTCCCACAGGCCTCCAAATGCAGAGAGCATGGTGGTATGAAGGGCCATATGATGTCTTGGGATAACTAAGCATGAAATTTTTCGTGATATGTTAAATAAAGTCAAGGTACCTAATTCTTCATAGTAGTAGCATCAAGATGTCTGTACAGAGTCCAGGAGAGGGTTGTCCCAACCAATCTTCAGTTCCCATAGACGTTGCATGAAAATCTTAGACTTCACAACCACAACACAGACTAAAACAAGTGGGTCAAATATTGATCCTATTCGCGATAAAATTACACATTTAGTAAGCTTTTGATTGTAGTGAACATGACTAACAGATAGAGAAAATTGGCCAGAAATTGGTTCCCATGTGACACCAAGTATTTTTATATTTTTAAATTCATTTTCAAGCACAGTGTAATTCTTGTGTCGATGAGTTTCAGATATGTGTTGAAGTAACTGTGCGTCAATTGAACACCACTTCTTCAGTTCAAATCCACCACAACATAACATATGAATGACTTGATCCTTAATCTTCCTAGTGCCTGTTATGGAATTTCCCAGTGTTTGGTCGGAGTTCAACGGGAGTCCGACAATAAATCTTCCAGTAGAATCACGGGTGACCATTTTCATGAAATGTTGTTCACATTCTGATGATTGATTCTGTTAAGTCAGCTTCTTGAAGCTCTTCTGTCTGCCAAAATCTCTGTAACTGGATATCAAGTCAATCTTCAGTGCTTAGATTACAAACAATGCTCTTATTGGCTGATTATCTGTTCAGCTCAAGTTTTCCTGATATCACCCAACCTAGGAAACTGTGTTCTGCAGGGTAATATCAGTTCCCAATGGATATAAAAATAACTTGGCTCCTACGAGAAGATCAATATTACTAGGGTTAAAAAACTGAGGATCAGCTAACAATAAATTAAACATGATCTGAATTTGATTCAGCAACTGGAGTAGTAGATAATGGTTAAGTAATTTCTGGAAGAATTATGCAATCTTAAGTAGCTGAGAATGAATTGAATCTGGAACTTATAACACACCGGAGACTTATAACACACAAGCTTTAGCTAATGACTGACCAATTCTACTTATTTCTGAATAACTTCTGGTTGATTTCAAACCAGTTTGTTTGCCATTGCACTGGTTATAAAATTTGCTTAAGATGCAGAATCTAAAAGGACTCTATACAAATTAGGTTTACCGAGACAATCAGAAACATGAACTAATGCTGTAGACAATAAAATTTGACATTTATTTTGAACATTGTATAATTTGAGGTTGATACTACTGTACATTGAGTTGTAGTTTGAGTATTACCACTATTTGCACTTGATTCAGTATTATCGGAATTTTTTGAATGGTGTAACAAGGTATTGTGTTTCGTACCAAACAATTCAAAAGAACTTGACTTACACTGACTAATTTTATGACTATCTGATCTTAAACAATTAAAACAGAGACCTAATTGTTTGATTTCTTTCTCATGATCGGACACAGCAAGCGATTTAAATTTTTCACATAGATAAATTGGATGCAATTTGTTATAAACCTCACAGGTTTTAATTGAAGTAGTATAACTTATGTCAGTTATTGTGTCAGGACATTTTATCCAATTGCTGGGTTTATGATGGCTTGGTTGCGATTTGTAAGTAAAACCAAGCGGTGTATATTTTGATAATGAATTTGCAGGCTTGGTTTCAATAGCCTCTATAAACATTTGGAACTTTCTTGCAAAAATTTAATTAATTCATCAAAAGAAGGTAACTCATTATTATTAATACTGGTTTCCCATTCACAAATTGTCACTTTGTTAAATTTGCTAGTAACTAAGTATAAATTTAGTGTATCTCATTGATCAGTAGGCTGGCCTAATGATTTAAGTGCTCTTAAATGTTTCACTGTATCATCAACCAATTGTCTGATACTACGTGAAGATTCTCTTCCTAACTTATAGTGAGTAATTTAATGGATGGGCGTAACTGATTTTGTTAAATGCTTTCATTAACTACTGGTAGTATCTTCTTGTCACTTCTGAAATTCATTTCAATAACATTTCACGCATGTTCCACTAATTGAAAATATGCTGCTTCAAAATTTTCGCGTTCAGAGTCTGAAGCAGAAATAGACTCGTCTAATAATGGACAGAATCGAATTTGGACCAGTATTCTTCAAATGTCATTAAACGTAACCTTAATTGGCCTAGTTCATCATGGTTAACCTTTATGTCAACATAAGTTTTAAATTGCGTGACGAGACCTTTAATTATGCCACGTTGTTTTTTTTTAATTTGTTCAGTTCTTCTGAATTCAACATTTTATGATTTACTTAATTACAGCACCCACACTGAAGCCTAACACAAATAATTGTTTAATATTGTAGCCTAGTTACAACCAATAAAATGATGAATGCAATTTCTAATACTGAAATAATTAATTTAGAGGCGAAGACAGTGACAAAAATAACAAAATAACATAATTAAGATGGAACAGGAGTTGTTTTAATATTGTCAGGTTAAATAATACACAGATAACTTGAACATTAAAAAATGTCAAAATTGTAACCAAGGAAAGGTTAGGATGTATAAGCGAAAAATGTAATTGGTTTCTTTTGTTGGCGAACAGAAATACACTCACGATAATATTAACAGTAGTAGATTTACTTATCTTATCAACCTGAAGTTGACAAATAGGTTTGGCAATTATGCCTAGCAAATATGATGCTCAGGTAGCATTTTTTTGAATACACATTTCAACAATGTCGACCAGCGTATAATATTACACACACTATGTACAACTGGTTGAATTTCACAGCACTGATTAATGTTTTGCACATCGGAAGACCCTTAAATATCCAGTCAGGTGTTCCAAGAGGAACATCAATTATGTTAGAGGTTGTACAAAAACACAAGTTGCTGGTAGCACACAAAATTTATATTTTGAAGTAATAAATTGGTCACTACTGATTAAAAGTACAATGCACATAACAATGCCTCAACACCAACTGAACAACAAACATAATGCTCACAATCATCCCCCACCACCACAATACACACACACACACACACACACACGCGCACACACGCACATACACGCAACACGCACACATTCCAAGACTCAACAGAAATCTTATCACTGATCAAAAGTCACAACTGGCAGGATTTTAACACTGGTGCATTCATTTTAACACAATGCCTCGCAAAGGCAAACAATGAACTGATAGCAATGTGGCGGTTACATGCCCAACAACCACTTAAGGCTATAGTGCATCGCAAACCGATCAACAAACAAGTTAAATGACTGACAGCTTAAAAAAGAAAAGAAGGAGATATACCGGAATATACCCATCATTAATAAATACTATTTTACAACATTCTTTTGATAAACTTCATTTTAAGCAATATAACAGATCCATTTTTTGTTTGCCACATTGTTCTACTTCTGTTCATTACTTTACAACATCAATATTCTGTAAATTTATAGCAATGATAATATAAAAACTTTCTTTAAGAAAATATAGTTTTCCTACCTAAATATTTAACTCGTCATGAACTTCTTTTTTGATGCCTTTATTTTATTCTAAATGAATGCAAAAATTTTAATTACTAAAAAAAAAAATTTTGCAAACTAAACTTTCATTTTCAACAGAAAATATTTACTAAAATTGTAGTTAGATATTCCTGAATAGATAACAACATTTAACAATAATACACACAATTTATTTGATTTTCATCTTAATACAATTTATATTTATTTTCTTTCAAATAACATTATCATTACTGAGCTCTTATATCTGTACATCAACACATTGTAGTAAACTAATTATAACAGAAAAAATAGCTTTGATATAAAAAACTAAGAATAAAGAACAAATTGTTTAGAAAACACCTACATTTTCAGAGTAATAGACCAAACAACAGAAAACTGAAAGAATATAACGATATATTCTATATTTACATTCAAATTTATTATATAATATGTTATAAAATATTTTATAACACACATATTATGCATTCTGTTTATTAAGTTTGCAGAATAATGTAGAAAAAAAAATCTTAATTTGATGTATAACATTATTTTTAAGGTATAATAGCACAATTTGGCAAAATAAAACTGTCTTTTCTTTCATTCCTTAAGATTAAAACAACATTCAAGTGGATTCTATAAATTAAAAGAAGCCATCGAAAGCCTACACTCCTGAACTGAAACATCTAATAGGTTCTGAGCAATGTTTTGTTTAAGATAAATTTGTATAATTGACAGGGTTCACAAACAGCCCTCCGATTACTTAGAAATAAATACAGAAAAACATATAACAAAAATAAAATTTTATTCCCTAAAAATGATTATATTAACCAAAACTGAAAAGTTTTTTTTTTTAAATTATAAGTAATAATACCTTTTACGTCGTCTACCCTCTCTTTTCCTTTTACTGCTTTCAATAGGTTGTTGTACAGGGGCAGTCAACTGAGATGATGATGATGATGATAATGATCCACTAGTATCCAAATTTTTATTGTTAACTGCAGGTGAAGAACTTTTAAAACTATTTTCATGTACTGTAGTAATGCTACTACTACTGCTGCTGCTAGCCTTGTTTCTAATATCATTTTTATTATTTCTGTCAGATTCTAACCTCTCACTACGTTCAACTTCTTCTACCCAATCCTGTAAAGGTAAACGAAAAGCATAATTAACAATTACATTCTTACTGCAGAAGGCTGATTTTATTAAATTAGCTCTATGTAAAATAATCTAAAATTTCATTGCTATACAGCAAAATACATTAGGTTGCAAGTGTAAAATTAAATAAAAAGCTAACAAAATTTAATATTTTTTCCCTTGTAGTGACAGCAGTTTAACATGAAACTGATCACAAAAAGAAAATATGCTATTTTAAGTGGTTCTAAAATGACCAATAACAGAAATGTCATTTAATCCATGTTAAGTTATTTAGTTAAAAACTAATTAAATAATTGTTCTGTGAATTCTATAAACATGAATTACATGATTTCACTTACCAGGTTATGTTAACTTACAAAACACTCAAATAGTTCTCAATATATGGCTCTCAGAAGCCCTCAGACTTCTGAGAACCATTCCTCTGAAGGAAAATTGTAGGAATATGAAGATAATTAGCACAATATTCTTCCTTTAAAAAATAATAAGCTGTGACTTACTATATTCTCAACTTTTACAGATTCTAAATCAAACTTACTGAAGATATAGCCAGTCAATGAACCTCCAAAAAAAACATTATGGTAATTAAACATTTTTAATAGATCCAAATCTAAAGTTTCTCTATTTTTACTTAAGAGGAAGTAAAAAAAAAAAAATGTTTTTTGTAACAAAATTCAAAAAGATAAAGAGGATGAATCACATATACTCCAGGAATCATATCCTTAAGCTTAACCAAAAAATAGTATGTAAATAACAGGCGAAAGTAAACAAAAAATAAAATTCAATACATTAGTAGTTGATTGGTTATTGATATTAAACATTTCCAGAAAATACTGTCAATTAAAAAAAAAAAATTTAATTTCAATTTTATTATATCAGTTCATAAAATGACAGTATACTGAACCATTCTCTAAATATTCTATTAGAAGAGATTCTAGCCATATTAAAATTCCTATACAGTCTAAGTTTTCAACAATCTCAGGCAAAATATCAGTTGTTTTTTCTAGTCAACTGAAAGATAACTTATAAAACTAATAAATACAGTTTTATTCTGTTTATCATGTAATTTTTTATGTTAAATTAAAAAATCCAATCAAAATTTATCCATACAATTACTTTTTATATAAGATTTTTTAAGTATTGCTGAAGTTGACTTCAGCAATTTTGACTTCTTGAGCATAACTTTCATTTTTTTTCCAGTATAGCTAATGGAACTACCATAAGGTATTACTTCAGAGGATGAATGAGGATGATATGTATGAATGTGAATGAAGTGTAGTCTTGTA
>JAAAKQ030084105.1:0-33578 GCA_010016005.3 Zanna intricata | reverse complement strand
TAGTTTAAAGCCTACTATTTTTTTGTAATTTGTATGTGTTTGACTGAAAATAAAAGATATTATTATTATTATTATTACTATGTAGTGCAATGTTTGACGAGTGTGTGTACAAAATTTCATCACATTTCGTCTCTGTAGTATCATGTTATATTTGTCCGAGTACCCTGTGTTCATGTGATGTTGTGCGGGCGTGATATGACACAGAGAAGCGTGGCCGCGTACCCTATGTTCATGTGATGTTGTGCGAGCTCGCAATATGACACAGAGAAGCGCGATAAAATGTAATTTTCGACTTCAAAAATCGTTCATTGAAAAGTATACTATGATACAACAAGCATTCGGTGATGAAAACGCATCCTATACTGCAACATGCATGTGGTGGAAGCGGTTTAAAGAAGGTGAGAGTCGTTGGATGAAGACGGACGAGCGAAGCTGGAGGCCATTAATAGCTGCTATTCACGAGGAAAACGTTGCGAAAGTGCGCAGACAACTAGTTTAACCGTGAGTTCTAAATTCTATTTGTAAGAAATAAAACGCCTAATTCGTCGCATTCGTCGAATCCGCCCCGTGTATTGAGATGTGGGCAGTTGGATTCTTTTGCACGACAATGTCTCGGCACATATGGAAACAGTTTTAAAAAGTTATTATGCCGCAAATCAAATCACCGTCTTATCCCACCCGCTCCCTATTCACCCTACTTGGCTCCAGCATAATGTATTTTGTTCCCAGATCTTCGGCCCAGTTCCCACAAGATGAAAGGCCGCTTTTTCGACGACATTCCAGCCATCCAAACGGCTTGCACCAAACAGTTGAAGATGACCCCACAAACTGATTTTTTCGGATCGAATGATGGGCTTTACCGGCATTGCAACGAGTGTACAACTAAAGAAGGGTTCTATGTTGCAGGCTGATGTAAGTAAATTCGTTTACCTTTAAATCTGCATTTTTATTTAATTTAGTTTGGAAACTTTTCAGATATAAATAGTGCCTGCTATAAATTTAATGTTACATTTCATATGTATTAATGAATAATTTAAATTGTTACGCGATAATGATCATCCTGAATTATCCATCTAATTTTAATTAGCTTTTTATTTTGAAGACAACTAAGACGTATCATTGCTAATTACCGGTTAGAACTTGTTTGATTGCACCAGTGCGGTAAGGTGCATTTTTTTCGTAAGAATACTGGTCACGTTTTTTAAATTAGATTTAATATGTGCTTACATTTAAAAATTTTATTCAGTTTTGATACCCATATGTTCAAATTAACTTAGTCGTTCAATAAGTTGGTTATTATTAAACATGAGCAATTACAAAATTGTCAAATTTTGTAATTTTATATATTTATATATATTTGACTTGAAATAAAAATATAATGCTTTAATTTTTATTTATTTTTTCTAAAATATTTTAATTCTTAAAAAATTTTGTCCGATGAAATATCTAGTTTAATTAGTAGTCAATATATGAAATTTATTGTACTCTTTATCTCACGGAATTTCTTTAAGTGTAATAAAAGCGTTAAGTCATTGCAATCAATTACTTATTAGCGATTTTAACCGTACATTGGTAGTAAATCTTGGTAGCAAGGAGTCGTGTAATATTTTTACTTAATGGTCGGAAATTACTGGAACCGATTGTCTCTCTCTTCCTCAAAAATGTATGGCCCTATTATTTTAAATTCAGCAAACTGTAACACGCACCAAACTGTAACACACTCAGAGTTTATAGGGCGTTTATGAAGGTAAACGGAATTAATTTTTGTCAAGTATCGAAAGTTGTTATTGCTAACAGCCCGATAAATAAAAACGGACATCGTCACTTGACAGCTTAATCAAGTTTACTGAAACGTTTTCCAGAACAGGACGTGCGATCCTCGGATCCAACACCCACAAAGTAATCTACGTGGTGATTTCTTCATCAAAGGTAAATCGGTAACTCAAAAAATCGGACACCCATAATTGGATCGTCTTACCAGTTGGTCTATACTTCGGCGAACTATCCGAAAATGTGAACAAAATAATTATTCGCCGTGTTGATAATAAAGTCACCATTTTTAAAATACGCTTCAATAACGAAAGCACTATGCTTTAATCCACGCAATGCTTTACATAAATTTATAACTTAATACGTAATACTAAGAACTTATGGTCTATTTAATTAATCCCCAAAAAACTTTTATCTAGTAAATCTGATTTAAGTACGAAAACCTTTTTTTCATTATTTTTCTTCATCAAAGTGAGTAACATACTCCTTAACGATTTGGTCATTCAATACAGATGGAGATGAATAAGATCAGTCGTGAAACTCGTGGTTTTTTACTTTCATAACTTATCAAATTTTAGTTATTTGTAAACATAGAAGGTGATTTTGAACATTCGATACGTTAGTTTATATTTTTCTCAATTTACAAACAATCAGAGTATAATTAAGTCATTTTCTATTCTATTTTACTTTTAACACCTAAACAAGAGAAAAAATTTGAACGTAAAATTTATTAACATGAAAAAGGTCTTTTAAATTCGATATTGCCCAATCTCCTGTACAATTTTTTTTTCAGTTAAATTTTTGATTCGATAAAATAAAATTATGCTAAATATATTTTTTTAATAAAAATTTATCATCGAAAATTATAAATTATTTTTTTATCAGCTAAGCTAAAAATAAAATAAATTATTATATGGAAATGATTTAAAAAAAAAAATCCAAATGAAATTTTAGACACGGTAATCGAATTTAAGATTTTTTTTTGGAGAAGTTAAAAAAATTGTAATAATTTAACGGATTCCTAAATATATAAAAAGCAATTACTTTTCACTGACATCTATACGTGTATTAATAAACTACCACAATTTTATTAAAATATCACCATTTTTCCTCAAAAATTCATCTCAAAGATGGATATCGACATGATGAGGTGGAAAGCCGGGCTTTGCAGTAGATACGATATGATGGGGAATTTTTTTAGCAGTATATGTTAATATCTGTCTAAAGTGGAATATAAAATCCACTCAACAAAATACAGTTATCGAGAAAGATGTTTATTTACTATTAGTTTGTCGTGATTACTGTTGATTGGTGTAATATTACAAGTTTAATTAACTCTCTGGTTTTCTATTTAGCTTCCGGAACTACCGTAAGGTATTACTTCAGAGGATGAATGAGAATGATATATATGAAAGTGAATGAAGTGTAATCTTATACAATCTCATATCGACCACTCCTGAGAAGTATGATTAGTTGAAATTCAACCATCAAAGAACATCGGTATCCACGATCTAGTATTCAAATTCGTATAAAAATAACTAACTTTACTAGAATTTGAACCTTAGAACTCTCGACTACGAAATCAGCTGATTTGCGATATCGCGTTAACCACTAGACCAGATGAGCTTATGTTTAATTAACTAAACTGAATGGTTGTAATCATAGACAATTACTTTTTTCAAGTTCCAGTGTCCCTACCATTTGGTACAACCTTGTCTCATAAAACCAAGATAATTAAAATCAACCAAAAACATCTAGTAGGGCCTTGAAGCTTATCTATATCCTGCATAGGATAATAAACGTTATCTTTCTGAAACACCATGAAATACATTTGGTATCAATGAAATTTTATTGTATTTTATTTCTTGACCCGTATATTCTGATTTCAAAAGACCCGTATAAAATATATATCATTACTTTATTTTATTTGTAATAAATTTATATACTAAAATTTATTTAACGATAAAACTAATGCAGTATGACAGTTAAGCTTTAAAATAATAAAATAACGGGATAAATTTCCAACAAGTTTATTTTAATACACCGAGCTGTCACTTGTGACGTCAATCGATATTTCTATTTATGGTATTAGTGTGTATGAATTTAATGGATTGAATTACACGAATGTCTTATTGTGTGCAGTTTTATTGCATGTACTTCATAATAAATTTACGGTTTCATTATCGAAGCTGTTTTTAAGCAGATAACAGAATTTTTCTTTATTTATTATAAAGTGTTTTCTTTTTTTATTTATCCCTAAACACCCAGTACTTTTCCTTTTATTAAAATTTATTTCTTTTGTAATAAAAAAATAGACCAATAATTACATAAATTTCGTAGTCATACTTTCTGCATCACTTAGATAACTTTGGTATCAACTTTGATGTAACGTTGATTAGAATTCATTATCTTTAAAATTAATTTAACTTTTTCCTAATTAAAACGATAAATGCGTTTTATGATCAAATGAAGGATATCGTCAACTTACCTAAAATTAATTTACCGCTATATAACCTTAGATGATATCATCAAATGGGCACTGAATATTTCAAATATAGAAGAATAGGGAATACATGAAAGAAATGAAATAAATGGGGAATAGAAGTATTCTAGAAATAAATCATGCAACTCCATGAGTCATCATTGTGACTTTTATATCATTTAATTTTTTTTTCTATTTAACTCAGAACGTGATAACAAGGTGAATAAGAGTCGAAATACTTCAATTCCATCAATAACACTCTTTGTCAGTTTTCGTGTGATCAGTTAATACAGAATTTGTAACGTAAAAGCTTACGTCCGAAAATAATTCACTCCTATGAACAACAAGAAAAGATGTTTGTCTGTTTTTTCATTTGTCTAAATGGTCATGAATTAAAGAGAAGTAAATACTAATTTACCAAAAAATAAAACAAAATGAAGTCTGTTGTAATATGTTGTAAGACTTTCCCGTCAAGTGGCTAAAGCCGCGTTCTTGGATAGCTGTACCTACAACCGTGGGTTGTTTCTGATGTACCCATTAGTACCATTATTGTACCCATAATATCTATTTGTAACATAGTACAAATTTCGCTGGTATGGCTGGCAGACTGGTGTAGCCGCGAGGCTTAACGTACCAAGTTTCGATTCATCTGGGAGATCGGGTTCGATACCCAGCTTGACCGAGTTACATTTTTACACTTTAAAATTATTAATTTGTTTAATTCCACCGCTCACTATTTTTTTTCTTATTTTTACCTCCGCAACCGCCGTTAGATATATCTTCAGAGGATGTGGTGAATGATTTGTAGCGTGTGTGAAAATGCCATGCCTGACCGGGACTTCCGGATGAATATCTCAACATAGCAAGTTTAATATGTTTCAACATAGCAGAAGAGGATTTTTTGGGTGTGGGTGCGATTACCCCCACCCAAAGAGGCCAACACCGAATACGAACACGTACATAAGAACATTAACATCTGGAAAATTTCCATCCGGTTTTTTGGCTTTTTGGATTCCTTAAGTGTCAAAATGTCAAGATCATGTATAAACAGCATAATCGGTCAAATTGAACTAATTACAATACTTTCCTATCTGGAGCTACAGCTCAGCTATAGCGCTAGGTAGAAAAGTAAAAGTAGTCGCTATATTTTTACGATTAATTCTTTAGACAGCATACTTTGTCTATGTATAATTATCTAGATTAATTTTTTCATCTGTTTGTACTAGATTAAATTGAAACACTCTTTTTTTTTCTTTTTGATTAGATGAAAATTAAATAAATGTAATAAAATTTAAGTATTTATGTGATTTCATAATAATTAATTTTTTTGTTTTAAATTATTGAAATAGGAAACAGATATAAACTAACAAAAATTTCATAATATATAGTTGATAATCATGAGTGTTAATTTCTTTTAAGTATGAGATTAATATAATTCTCAAAAGATCCACATGATTTATGCTCTTACGTTAGCACGAAGAGATGCATTTCACCCGATTTGATTTTGCAATATTTATGATAATTTATTACAGTACTTGAAATATACATAATAAATTCGTAAGAAATATAAATTTAACATCCTATACTACTATATTACTTTACGTATTTTGTATGTTAATATTCTTATGTATATATGATGTATGACTGTGTGTATGGGCGTATTACTCCCCTTCTTGATGAAATGCTTGCTCAAGCTGTTCCAGGAAGGGTGGGAAGCCAGAGTCGGAGTTTAGTCGGTAGTGCCCTGGCTTGTCTAGGCGTCAGTATAAAATGGATTCTCCACCTCTACAAAAAAAAGTAACATCCTAAAAAGTATTTGATAAATTAATAAAGAGTGGTTTAGCTAATATGTATGTACTTTCTTTATACAATTTATTGATTAAATGGAAAACAAATAAGTTTGATGATAGAATTTGAATAAAGAACTGATTACTATTTTAAATATTGAATTAAACTCAATTTACAAACAAATTATATTAAATTTGATTAAGATTCTAATTTTTTATGTTTATAGACACTGTTTATAAGTATACATAAAAATGCGTACGATTTATTATTTTTTTAAAATTAAAAGTTACTTATTTTTATTCTAAATCTTATAATACTTTCTTAATTTTTTAAAAATAATTTTTCTTTTCTGGTAAAGTTACTTTTATGGATTGTATGTATATGTGAGCGTGTATGCGTGTATGGAAGTTTGATAAAGTAATTTATATTCCTATAGTTTATAACTGAAAGTCTATTTATATTAATATAATACAATATGTAGTAACTTCTATTGTTATTATTATTACTATTTTTTTTTTAACTTTATTTCTTTCTGGAAACCATAGAAAAATTTCGTAGAAAGAAATCCCTTTGAGAGACATAATATAAAAGGGGAATAAGCAGCCGTCCAAAACTTTTTCCTAGAAATTAAGGATGGAGTACTGCGAAGCTGGCTTAGCCTGTCCCGTCGTTTTCCTTTCCTTGTCCCTTTCTATCTACACCACCCACATTCTCCTTTGCCAACTCGCTTCCCTTACTAACCAATCGAATTTTGCAACTCTCTGGCTATTGATTCCGAATAGTCGGCTTGCTATATAAATGCTCTATTCAAATAACGATTCTCAATACAATCCTTTTCATTTCCTTACGAAACAAGTTTTAGTATAACGCTATTTTTAGTATTACGTATTAAATATTTAGATCAATTTAGTGCTATATAGAAATCTTAAAATGCTGAAAATTTCTTCAATTTTTAATCGATCTTATTATTTTTATCAAAATAACTGAATGGTTGATTAATGGCCTCACATTTTTGTTTTTGAAAATAGTTGGTAAGTGATGGTAACGGAGGATAGTTTAAATATGATTTATTATTACTAGATTAAATTAATAATTAGAAAAAATGAGTTTAATCAAATAATAAGTAACTTACATGGTTATTAACAAACATCAATGTACAATTAATAATTTTATGTTACTTAGACTTAGAGATAGACAGAAAGTGAGTAATGTGCGCTGGTACGCGTTTCTTCGATCGTGAATATTTTCTTCACATCCAGTTTTAATAACATTTTCGTCAAATTTTTTAACGTATGGAGATAGATAGATAGATAGAGAGAGAGTGAGAGGGAGTGAGAGTGAGAAAGTGAAGGTCAAAGAGAAAGGTAAAAGAAGAAAGCCGATTTCTTGGAACTGTTTGATAATTGGTATTAATATATTAATATTACCCAAAAACATTTTTATTTTCTCAGATAATTTAATTACATTATATTGATACATTTAAAAAAAATTTTTTTTAATTAATTTCTATATAACGTACAAATAAAAATAACTATTTATCAGATATTTCAAAAGTAATTTATTTTGTAGGTTTACATAAAAATACTTACGTATTCTAAATATAGATCAATAAGTATTTTATTATAATTGCATTATGTGGTGAGTTTTAAGGATATCATTTTATGTGATGATTACTGATGTAAAAATAATTTATCTAACTACAATTAAGGTATTTATTGATAGAATTTACTGTTAGTAGAATGCCTTGTGATGACCTCATTATTCAATACTTCATTCTACAGCTCAAATTCGTGATATTTAATTAATTTTTACAAAAGATTTGTACTGATTGAGCTTTATACATAGAAATATTATTTCACCAGTTGGAAATATCTGGAATATTAAAATAAAGCTTGTATCATTTAATTGACCATTTGTTTTATACCCCATTTATAAATTATACATATATATAATATATATATATATATAAATATCAATGCGTGCGCGTGTAGGATAAATGAATATAGAATTTAGAGAATAAGTATATTTTTGAATAAAAATTAGGTTAAGTTGAGCTGTAATAATGATAAAGAATTTTTTACGTGCATACACCTTGAATAAAAAAAGCCAGATATTCTTTTATGCTATGTGTTCTTTCCATTAGTTGAGAATAATATTTTTACAGCACATATATGTGGTGCTGCAGGATGTTTCGTGATAGTAGGGGTTGAATGGGTAAGAGGGTTTTAAAGATTTAAAAAAAGAAACTGTAAAAAGATAAAGTAGTACGAAGAAAGGGAGAGAGAGTGGTAAAGGGAGTATATAGACGTACAATGTGTTTCATTCTTGAGTATACGGTTGGTTCTTTCATATTCTGCCACAAAAATAAAACTTTTACTGCCTTAGGACAGGTGACGCTGAGTGGTCTATCAACCGTAAATACGGGAACTAATACACAAGATGTATAACACTGTGTACCTTATTTTAGGAATACATTAGTTATAAATAGTTTTTTCTGTCTATAAATGATTCATAAAATTTTACTTACTAATTAATTTACCGACTTATTACTTTAAAAATAACCTAACTAGACTGCATCCATAAAATACAAACACCTACAAATATAAATTTCAGAAGTAAGTATGGATTCTGCATGTTAAAATTCCTGGTTTCAAAATATTAAATTATTATAAAATGTTGTACAGAAAAATAACGTTAATAATAAAAAAATTATTTCAAATTTTTGTTACTAAAAATAAAATTTTAGTTCAAGATTTCGGTTTTTAAATTTTCGTTCATTTCTGCATATGAGTCATCAATATTATTTAAATAATCCTTTCTTTTTTTTTTGTTTAGCCTCCGGAATCGCCGTAAAGTATTATTTCAAAGGATGAATGAGGATGATATGTAAATGAAATGTAGTCTGGTACAGTCTTACTCGATGATTCCGGAGATGTATGGTTAATTGAAACCCAACCAACAAAGAAAACCGGTATCCACGATATAGTATTCAATTCCACATAAAAGTACATACCTTTGCTAGGATTTGAATCTTAGAACTCTCGACTTTTAGATCAGTTGATCTGCAATGATGAGTTAACCAGCCCGTGGGCTATTTAAATAATTCAACACTTGCAAAAGTGGCATTGATTAATCTAATACCATACGTAGCCAAGGTAGAAAGTAAATCAATCCTAAAATTCTTCATTATAATACAATAAATCTTTATCATAACCACTAATCCTTACGTATGTAAAGAGAATCTCCATTTCAGTAGTCCATTTGTACAATTCAGATTTGGAAATACCTGAAATTTTTTTCTCTTTATGTTTTTAATTAATTTTCAAAACTCTTGATTAGTTTAGTTTTTTGAATCACATCAATCTTATTTGGCTTTCGTCGTATGTATAAGTAATTTATATTTAAATTAATCGTTGTTGATGGAATTTGTACTTTTAAAAATTTTTACTTGTTCTTTGTTGGTAACAAAGAAACTTTCATTTCCATATATAGTATGCATTATAGTTTTTTCTAAATTCATAAATGTCAATTGATTACTATTTGCTCCAGAATTATTATTTCTCGATTGTTTTTTTTTAATGGAAATTGTATGTATAAAAGTCGTTTAGTAATAGGTCAAAGCATCAATAACTACGAATAATATCCATCAATGGAAAGTATCTTATTTTGCCAAATATAATTAACTAAAACTGAATTAACAAACAACTTTTAAAAAAGCTATATTAGCGTTCTTATAATTTAAGTAAGGCATGCCGGCCGGCCTCCGTGGCCGAGTGGTAGCGTCTCGGCCTTTCATCGGTCAGGCCATGGCATTTTTCACACACACTACAATTAATTTATCTCATCCCTATGAAGATATACTTGATTGTGGTTCCGGAGGTTAAAAAAAAAAAAAAAAAAAAAAAAAAAAGTCATGCTAATTTTTTGTTATTACAATTTTTTGTTATTGGAATCTGTTATTACAAAATTTAAAATAATTGGGTTTCAGCCAGTAATTGCGAGTATGTAAATAAATGAAATATAATAATAATAACTTAAAGGGGCTAAAAAAAAAGAACAATGCGGTTAGGATTTGTTTCCTATAAACATGACTGCTTAATAACATACCTGATATTTGATCGCAAATATATTCTAAAATATTTTTTCATATTTATATTTATTTGATTTTTTTAATATTTATATGCTTTGTTAACAAAATAATTTTTTCAATAAACAGTCATAACTTTTATAATATTGTTTTTTTTTGTATTATTTTATTGTTATCAAAATAACTGCTGTTTCAAATGCATTATTTTGGAACGCTTTTAGGATCTAATAATCCAGTACAACCTCAAAAATAAATAAATAAAACAACATTAACGAACTCCAAATAGGATTACTTAACATTAACAACAAAATTGTGTTCAACGCGAATTTTTCAGTAAACGAAATTTTACACTAAATCAACAAATTATAATTGTACACATGATTCCTACAAATTATGATAATAATTATTCATTTAAATTATAATTACATATATAATAATAATAATTATGATAAAAATTATGTGCAATAATTCTGTTTATTTATTACATATGTGCGGAAGTTTGTAACGCTTCTGTCCATTTGCATCACTCCAGAATTAAATGCTTTCAAATTTTCAGGATACTTCTGTCGTATCCCTTGAATGACTTTTACCCTATACATTTAGGCCCTGGCCCCATTGAGATATAGTTTTCAATAAAAGATATTCATCTAAGCAGAAAAAATTAATAATTAAAAATTAAATTAATTTCTGTCACGTTGTTAACAAAAAAATGTTGAGAAGTTTATTTTTTTATTACATATAAAGTTCATAAATATTAGTATTGGTTTTTTCTCTTATTTCATTGTTATAAAAACAATTGCTGTTTGAAGTGCTTTATATTAGAACTCTTTTAGGCTGACATAATCTTGTATAACTTCAAAAGTAAATAAATACAACATTAACGAACTCTAAATAGGGCTACAGAGGGTTTTTTTTTAAGCACCCTTGCTGCAGCTGGAACCATCGTTAGGTATGTCGTCAGCCTCTGCGAAGTGGACTGTGGCAGCAGAACTATAACCCCACAAGCATAGGTCCAGAAACTGAACCTCCATCGGGGTCTCTCCGGTCTCATCGAGACCCTCCGACCACCTTCTTCTGAGGAGCTGAAGAGCCCGGCCATCCCCCCTGTGCTCAACCCTCTTAAAACTTGAAGGGCCCTCATGCGTCAACAAAAGTACCCCAATCCAGAACACACTTGCTGCCCGGATCCGAAGCACATGCTCCGGACCCGGGCATCCTCAGCAGTTGGACTGCCTCCCAAACCCTACAAGTCACCATGGTACATCCGCTGGTTCTTTCCCTGGCGTGCACCACGTTTTTTTCAGGTCTTTCCGTTTCCCTCCCTAATGAGACTCTTAGCAACAGTATCACACTCGCCGTTTTTCATTTTATACAATAGAGTCAAAAAATCGGTGAAGGTTTGAAGGGTTTGTAAAATCTATCAGTTGCCTTATCTTAAACTCTGGCAGACCGGCAGGTTTCAGTTTCGTTCTTCACCCCATCTCTACTTTGCACCCCATTCCACTGCTTCCGTTAGCTTGAAGATTAGCAGACGGGAGACCAGCGTCGTTATCTCGTTCCAATAGCTCCCTCTCTGGAGCATGTGTTCTACGATATTGTTTGGAGTGGCCCATTCCAGAGTCTCTGAAATCCAACTCATTATCTACAATAAAAAAAACATATGCCCCGGGGTGTCATATTCAGTACAGTATACACAAGTTGGTGTCCCCTTATCCCAAACCTGTATAGACACTCTCCAAACTTATCATGGCCCGAGAGAAGCTGGGTTAAATAGTAATCTACCTCCCCAACACCCCTCTGAGCCACACGCGCAGGATTAACCTTTTTTTCCACACTCCCTTGTCTGAGTTCATCCACTCGGCCTGCCATTCTTCTAGGCGCAGGCGCCTGGCCTCCGGCTTTGGTGTTCTTTGGTTAATCCGTCTGATCTCTTGCGCATGAAGGTGAATGAATAGGCGAAGCTTCGGCTATCATCTCCGCCGCCACCCGTGTTACGGTCCGGTATGCCGAGGTGATCTTCAGATCCGCACGCCACTGAAGGGACATTCCGTCTTACCTCCAGCGCCTCGTGCCCCAACGGAACCGCATACACTACTATAGAATTAGCTACAGACACCTGCTAGCTTTAGGTTCACCCTTTGATGTCACATCTTCCCCAGGTTTGTCAGCGTTTTTCCCGCCTTCTTTGCCACCTCCTATAAGTGCAAACTGAAGGTCCTCGACCTGCCCAGCACCACGCCCAGGCACTTAGTGCTTCTGCTTTCCCTGATCGTGTGGCCGTCCACCCTGACCTCCAGTCTTCTCAATCTTCTTTGCCACTATGGCCACCATGGCTGTTCTTGTCGGAGGCTAGCCCCAGTCCTCTTCTTCTCAGCCATGTACTGATTATTGCAATGGACTCGTTAGTGGTTTTTTGACGTCGTCCTTCGTGCGCCAGGGCACCAAAAGGGCTACGTCGTTGGTGTACGCAAACACCCGTGCCCCTCCAGGCAATTCTTGCCTCAGCAGGTCGCCGTACGCCATATTCCACAACAGTGGTCCTAGTCCGATGCATCCTAGTGGTCCTAGTTCTGATGCATGAGGTATCCCCCTGCCAAACTTGACAGTGTCTTCCTCAGTGTCCACACACCCTTCTGTTGTTGAGATGTTTTTTTGAAATAGGGCTACAACCTAACATTACAACAAAATTATATTACTAGCGAATTTTTCAATAAACGAAATTTTACACTAAACAACAAATTATAATTGTACACATGATTCATCCAAATTATGATTACATATAAAATAGTCATAATCATAATTATAATTTTATTATAATTGCCATAAAAATCACATATATTATTACATATAGAATTATATGTAAAAATTATGTTTATATATATTATATAAAGTTTGTGGTGTTTCTGTCTGTATCACTCGAGAAATATAGGACTGATTGCTTTCAAATTTTCAGGATACATATTTCGTATCCTAGTAATGTGGAATATAGATTTTTAACCCATAGACTAAAACCTTTTGAGGTATAGATTCCAATTAAAAATATTCGTTAAAGAAGAAAAAATTTTAAAAATTTCTAATACGTTGTTAATAGAAAAAGTTGTGAAGTTTTCCTCGTCAAACGTCTATTTATTTAGTTACCATATTTACTATTATTTTATCTTTTGTAATTAACTTTATTTTTTGAATACTTTAATTGTTATTTATCAGTATTATTATGACACCTTGAGGATAATAAACACTGTGGGAGCTAGACGAGAATGGCAAATGAAGGGAGCTCTGTGGCCCTAAGGTCGTCTCCGAGGCTCCGAAGAACCCTGGAGCCAGGTCTGAAGAGCGCTTGGGTTGGCCCCAAGGATTGACTACGCCTACCTGGGTCATACGGGTCCAAGAAGTAGAGTTTCTTAGATAGACTAGACTGGTTAGAAAATAATAATTATCTTAAAAATTAAAAATAATAATTTATAGTAAATAGTAATAATTTATAATAAATAGTTTATATTAAATATAATTTGTTTTCGGTCCATCTAGCAACTTCGTATAAATTTTTGAATCGCTGTCACGAAAAAATTAGAGAAACAAAAATTATTTTTGTTATTAAAATATTTAAATATAAAATATTCCTTAAATTTCTCCTAAACAAAAAACAGAAATTTCGGATAGTAAATGGACTTTAACAATTGAGGATAAAGGTGTTATAACCTGAAAATCAAATCAAAATTATGCATTCTTATAGATAAGATAAAAAATTAAAATTCCCAGATAATTGATCGGCTTGTTTAAAAGGATGGTAAAACTCTAAGTTTGCATTAAATCCAAAATTCGGTGTTTTGCATATACGTTCCTTGCTTTGTACATTCTAACGCATCAACGAATGCGGTAAACACTTTCGATCAACCTAACGTTCTTTGTAAATTCAAATGAGGGCATGTTTAATAAGGATGAGTTGAAAATGAGCTTCAGGGAAGCATTTGATGAGTAGATAAACGGGCATAGACTAAAGATACGGTTAAGGAAACCTGATATAAAATAGGGACAAAGGTGACAGCATTATAGAAGGGTCTTGAATAAGAGGGGGAGTAGAAATCTTACCATTATTTGATATAAATTTCCTATAAATCCTAACTGAAAATAAGATCTCATTACATCGAACAATGAATTCTACTGAAGGTTCATTAATTATTCTCACCATCATGTTATTACTCCTATATAATGTTTGCTGTGATAATGATGATGTTGATGTAAATGAGAATAATAAAGTCTTTGGATGCAAAATTTAAATTAAAATATCGCTGCATAATGATGATAAGAGGATGAAAAAATATTAAATTAAATCCCATTCATATCTTATTACTTAAAGTAATGATTTTTACCTTTAATACACTTTAATTTGTGTAATAAAAATAAACATAATTTAACACACTTTTAATATTTGTTAAAATAATGATTAAAATTTTCTAATGGCTTTGTATGGTCTGGTTAAATATGTTAAATTTGCTTGTATTCTATAGAAAATTCTACAAAAAAGAAACCGGTAATTTAGTAAACTCAATCCGTTTATTTGAATCTGACGACATTGGTAATTTTCATTATATTCTATTGCAGAATACAAAATTAAAAGTTTTTTCTCCAATTTTTAGTAATTACCATTATGATATGGGTTAAAAAAATATATTATAGTACAAAATGAGGTTTTTAATATCGAATTTTGTTAAATTTAAAAAAAATATTTTTTGTTAGTTTTATTAATTTTTTTTATTATTATTCTTTTTTTAAGTTACTGGAAAATGCATTTTTTTTAACTATTTATATTTAATTCTAATTTTTTATATTATTTTTATTTATTGTACTGTAATTAGTATTGTATATGTTGTAATGAATGAAAATAAAAAAAGGAAGACTTATTACTCCTCATTTCTAATTTTTAAGCTATAATTATTATAGTTTTCTATAATTTTCGATAAATGTGTTATTTGTAATTACTACTGATTATTTTATCATTCTAAAAATGTATTAAGTCTACCACCACATTGATTATAAAGTTGTTCTATAAAATTTCACCGTGGACTATTTTTATATTTTATAAATTTATATTTCACCGTGGACTATATTTTATAAAATAATAGATTGCAATTGTTTAATTACACCGATAAAAAAAAAATTTAACGTTTCTTTAAGTGTTATACCATTTATTAAATGTTTTGTATACATCAGAAATTTATAAATCCAATTCTTCTATCACCCTTAGTTTTAAATAAATTACGCTTCAAAAAAATTAAGGGAAAATATAGTTAAAATCTGTGAAATCTGCAATTTTGTATGGTCATATCTGTGTTAGAATGATTTCGCTGATGCTTTTCTTTTATAAATAGCCTCAAGCACATCCTGAATTAATGTCCAACTGTAATCGGTGGGAATGTTAGTATTTCATTTCCCTTTAGAGCGGCTTTCCATCACCAAAATGTCTTGGTGGAAACTATTCCCGTGTTCGTCATTTCATGTTGTCTCCGAGATTTCCCAGGAAAAAATCTATATATGAGTGGAGGAAATGTGTTTTGAAAGACATATTACATCCCATAGTTCTCTATGAAGTAAGAAGTTGATTACAATATCGTAGTTATTGCAAACGTCTGTAAATACGTATGTATTTTGCAAACGTCTTTGCAAAAATTTTCTCCAATTTTCCCTTTGCAAAAAATGAAAAGTTCAAGCAGCACTTTCTACATTATTTAACATTGAGTTAAATACAATATATTTGACCAAATCTCTTATTTGAGGAACAATTCCTTCTTTCACTTATAGAAACTGTAGGATTTAATTATAGGACCAAATCTTCCTCATTTAATTTTTTCTTCACTTACATTTGGAAATTTCTGCCTGATGTACAAAAATTCGGGATATCCTTTTACATTGCTTTTAAAAAATCTTTAATTAGCCCTACCTTTATATGGAGAGGGGTTACAAATATATTTTTGGGTTCAACTAAGGATTCATGAATAATATTTTTCTCATTTGGGATTAAGTTGCCTCGTTTCTTCCACTCTCTGGTAACCTAACGTTTGTCCCCAAGCTCGGCTATCCCATTCGAAAAGAAAATACATGTACTTAGTATAGCCTAACTGCATAGTATAAAATTTAAAATCGCCACGTTTGTTCCAGCTACGTTTTTTATAATTTATTTTTTCATGGACATCTTTCATCATATCGTATGTTTGTTTCAAATTAATACCATAGGCGATTGGTATCTAAGGCGATTGGTTAATGTTGTGTAGGGTAAACTATACTTGGACGAATCTATGAAAAGGCGCCAGTTCTCAGGTTTATGAACTTGTCCTAAGTGCAAATAAGTTCATCAATATTTGTGCAATAAACCAAATTATTTTCATTGATGATGTACTGAAAATGTTCTTTTTGTCTTCTTCGGAAAGCCGAAATTGTATTTTTTTGAAGTAAATTCCAACTTTGCAGTCTTGATCCTAACAGATCAGCTGTGTGTTTGTTAAATTTTAATCCCTTACGAAGTCATTTAATTCAAATTGTGATATTAGATGTGGCTTATTGGAAGATAATTCAAATATAAACAAAAAAAGAACTGTAGCATTATTAAACAACCCACAGATACTCAAAATAGTTACAAAACAAGTTCACGGAAATAAGTAGAAGAGAATTAAAGTCCTCATTAAGTCACAGTAAAGATGTTCATCACATATTGATGCTGACCTAACACAAGTATCACTCAGATACAGTTCGACCGAGGTCTGTGAATCTGATCTGTGCTGAACACACAAACTGTAATGAAACCCCAACGTAAAAAAGAGTAGCAATATAGAAACAAAAACATTAGAAATATAAATGATCATAAACATAATTACTTTGATGATGCACGATTCAAGAAGAGAGACCAAGTCATGAGCATCACAGTTAGAATCTTAGGTCCAATACACGTACCCGTTTTAATTTCCTTACATACACCCCCACTGACTAAAAGATTAACAGTTTACGTGGTTATCAAATCTTATTTTGTACTTTCTCGTAAATCTATACGACTTTTTCTCGAACGAACCATGGCGCCAGTGTAATGCGTCTCAAAATTTATCCTTGAAACGCTGAATAATCTCTATATTACTGGTACTCGCCATAGCCCACTAGTTGAATTTCTATGTCCAAAACGTTTTTGGATCACTTTTATACAGAATCAGCTTAGAGAAGTTGTTATTTCCTGCCTAATAACCAGTAAATTTGATATCTAGTTGCTTCCTTTTTTTCTTAATGTGAACCTTCCATGTTAGACAATGATCTACGTAGGTTTAAACATAAATACAATAAATTTTCAGCTCGCGAGATGTAACCTCTATCTAAATGGGCAGTTACCTTTTCTCATTGTGATTGTAATTTCAATCGATTTCGTTTGATTGACCTTTACAGGAATCCACTTCTACCTAAATGGATTCCTAGGCAGTCAACTTTTCTAACTGTGAATATAAATTTTTTTTTCATTCATTTTTTTAATATCCTATTGTTTTAATTAATGATTAGGACATCAAACTTATACGTGCAGTAAAAGTGACTCTACTGTTCAAATTTATCTTTCCTGTAAATTTAAATAAAAGTATTGTTACGCCTTTATCGCAACCAATACTTCATTTATAATACAGAAATTACATATTTATTCGAAATAGTTCCGGAATCAACCCAGTAATTTTTTTATTTGGTTTTAAATTAAAAAATTAATTAACTATTTTTTTTTTCTTTAAATTTAAATGAAATGTTCTATTTAATGAAACTAAATAATTTATATGCAGTATCACAGAAGTAAAAACATAAATTTGGAGTGATTTTATGATTTTTTAATATTTCAATTTATTTTATTATGATTAATCATTTAATTCATCTTAAAGACAATTTTCGAAAAATGATGAAAGACGAAATGATGAAAAATATGAATAATCCGAAAATGATATAATAATTAAAGAAATGCAGTAATGTCGAATCTGCAATGATTTATTCATTTTTGCAATGATTTCATTAATCTACTGTCCATTACCCTTAATTTTTTTTATTAAAGAGTTATCTTTATTTTCCTTTCAAATATTATTATTGACATTATCCAATGGCCAATTGCAAATTTCATTGAAAGTGTTCTACCAAACAACTTTAGGGCCTAATTCTTCAATTCCTTCTTGGTATGCTACCAGTGCGAGTTATTTATGGTACCCGATTTTAGAATGTTTGAAAATCTCTTTATTATATATGATTATATTATTTTAGATAAATGTGGAATAATTATTTAATATGTATTTTTAAATTTCTTTTCGCGCAAGTATCTTGAGTTCTTTTTTTTACGTTAATATTATTTTTAAATAAGTGTTGGTTTCCTGAGATCTTTTATAAAAAGTTATTTTCTGTTATTTTATTTCGTTTCTGTAAGTTTTCTTTGTATCATGGTATAATTGTTCAATATTCTATTTAGTACCGCCAAAAGAGGCTTTTTTGTCAGTATGCGTTATGTTAATTTGTTTACAATTTAAAAACATCTAAATAACAAAAAAAATATATAAATATAATATAAATTTTAATTTTCATAAAAAAAATATTTTGAAAAACATATCAAACCAGAAACAATAGATAATGCATCAACCATTTTTTTTAAAAGGAAATTAAATAAAAGAAAACAGAAAAAAGAAAATAGTATTCAGAATGTGGTAAAAAAATATTTAGAAAATCTGAATGAATATTTCAATTTTAGTTCATCAAAACTTTTATAAAAATTTCTCTAAATAATAAATAAACTATATATTTTTAGACCATAGATTATGAATTTGTAACACAATTATTG
This sequence comes from Zanna intricata, assembly GCA_010016005.3. Classification (NCBI taxonomy): domain Eukaryota; kingdom Metazoa; phylum Arthropoda; class Insecta; order Hemiptera; family Fulgoridae; genus Zanna; species Zanna intricata. Next base: position 14,618 of record JAAAKQ030084105.1, on the reverse strand, counting down.
AATAAAACAAAATAATTTAATGTAAATTAAATCTCTGTGAGGTAAAATATTTTATAAAAAAAAAATAAATTTACTTGCCATTGGCAGGATATACACCTGATGTTTTAAATTAATTGAAAAAAATGGAAAATTTTGAATAGCTCTGAATAAATAAAACTTTCTATTTTATTTTATTAATTACAACAAAAATATGAAAATTTTTGATACATATAAAATTATGACTCTATTAGAATATAAGAGCTCAAATAAATTAAAAGTAAGCTAAAATATAGTATATTCATTTGTTTATTGGTTATGATATATCTAAATGACTTTTGATAATGTAGCTTTATCCACCTAAACAGCTGTAATAATTAAAAATTAAATAATATAAAATTAATTAATATTAATTCTTTTTTTATTTAATTTCTAATAATTTAAAAGAAATTATCTGTGTAAAAGCCTTTCATTATTACAGATATAATAAATATAATTTAGACTGAAAACTGTAAACTGATAATCTGTTTCTAATGATACAATATTAAGTTAATTTTGTTTCTTTTATTTAACTTTAAATGTCAGTGGTTCATAATATAATGTAAAATGATTCATAACATTATATATTACAAAAAGGTTACTGACAGAAATTAATTTCTGTCAGTAACCTTTCTGTCAGTAAAATAGTATAGATTATTTATACTGATAATCGATTTAGAAATGAACTCGTCAGTTTTATCACATCAATATTTTACTTATTGTATATAACAATTCAATACAGTAATTGTGGATTCAGATGACAGTGACAATTAGGTAATATGTAAGATAGATCATAACTAAACACATGAGAAAATCTAATAAAACTATTTTCATGCATGTAATAAAGTTCAGAATTATTTATTTGAAGAAGATATAATTTAAAAAATTAATAAATAATATATTTTAGAATAAATTTTTGGTATATTCCGCAACGTATGAAGAAAAATATTCTAAAATATTTATTACCACTGGCATGAATATATATTGATTTATTAATGAAACCTCTTAAATTCGTTAATTTGAAAATCAGTGTTTGTAAATTAAAAGTACATGTTCCTATATTCATCATCAATTCATCTTATCCATTCCTTTACTCAATTTTCATTTGGGTTGGGCTGCATATTATAGATCTCCATTGAAATTTTTACCTTCCACTATTCATTCTCAAAACTATCTCTATCTCTGTTTTATTTTTCAGTTTCTTTTACATAATGTAATTATTCTTTTTGGTCATGCTGTTACGTTCGCGTCTGTTATTGTTAAAAATTTGTTTCGCTACGCATTCATTCGAAGTGCTCAGTAAAAAAATTACTTAAAAATTTTTCTTCTTTATTTAGTTATTTATTATAGCGAAGTGCACTAATAATCATTTGAAATTCTTCTATCATCCATATATATATATATATTATATATATATTTATATATACATGAGAGACTAGTATCAGTTGATATTAATAATTGATAAGATAAGTTTAGATATATATAATCCATTATATACGAGTATTCTAACCTTATCTTATCAATTATTAATATCATCTAACATTAGTCTTTAATGTATATATATATATATATATATATATATATATATATGTATATATTATCAATATAATTGATAAAATAAGGTTAGATATAAATAATTGGATTATATATATCAAATCTTATCTTATACAACTAAAATATTTTTATGAAATTATGAAATTTTAATTTACCTGCACAGAACTTTTATTAAAAAAGAGCGTAAAGAGTATATGTTATATATTTCTTTTAGTATAGTATGAGCACGGACATTTGTTTGTTGGAAAAAGATCTCGCATATTGTTAAAGTTATAGTGACCCGAGAAGAAAATACGCGTGGAGTAAAAAAGGAAACATGAGTAAAGTATGGAGCGCTTAGACGAAGCTTTTAACATCGCATAGATTTGGACCTCAAGAATAAATTTGCCTTAAAAAAGAAAGAGATAAAGAAAGAAACGTAGAGATTGAAAAAAGGAAGAATAAAAAGAGATAGATGTATGTAAAAATAGTCAAAAGAAAGAAAGAACGAGTGAATGCTTAGAAAGAGAGAGAGAGAGAGAGAGAGAGCGAAATTGTGGGAGAAAGCAGTGTAAGAGCACATGAGATGAGTCTTGAGTTAGTTGTGGTGTAACGTAGGGTAGATAGGTTGTCTTTTCATCCTAAAAAGATGCTTTTAGTGAAACAGTCTTTCACAAAGACTATCTATGTATCCGTAATATTTTTAGTGTAATGCTAAACACAAAATTGTAATTGATTAATATCATATCGCCACAAACATTGTCACTTTGAGTACATAACGACGTAGCGCCTATATTTTATGTATAACCAAAGTACAACAAAAATAAGGCTCTAAAAATATTAACTTATTTGTGCTAGAAAGTTATTGTTAAGAAAATAATTTAGTAATAATTTGTAAAAAAAAAAATCAAATTAAAACTAAATTGCATAAACTATGACACGAAATTTCAATACAAGTACGTTGTTAGCTTGCGTTTAAAACGTCGAATTGAGAATTTTGTTTTCAAATTACACCGTTTCTTCATAAAAAATAAATTTTATAATTAAAATACAGTATAGACTTTAATACAGTGTAAATCAAACCCTTAGGATAATTTTCGTGAAATTTAGACAAATATAAGTATTATATAGAAAAGAATTTTGGAAAATTGATAATCCGAATTTGTTTTCTTTAATTGTTTTCAGTTTTATTATTCTGTCTTTCAATGACTCAACATTCGTGATAGAATTTAATGGAACAAATTATAGATATCAGAAAATCATACAAATTCTCATTCTAGCAAATTATTATGATGTAGTATTTTACTACACATTGCTAAATAAAGTTTTTTTCAGTAACAAAAATATCAGTTATTTTGAACGTTTTAAAACGTCATTTTGTTTCTTCTGTTGTGTTTAATTAACTTAGGGCTTATCGGATAGAATATTTCATTCAATTTTGTAGAAAGATTTTTTAGATTTTTATGTTGTTTTAGATGTGTTTTCTTTCTTTTTTTATTTTATTTTTTATTTTTTTCCTTTTTTTTTCTTAGTGTATGCTCTTATATTTAGTATTATAGTAAATAAAATAAAATGGTAATGGACAGCATTGACTACCTTGCCAGTGATAATGTAAAAAAAATGATCCTCAAAATAAATCAAGAATCAAAGTAATGATTTTAACAAATAAATTAATTATTTTTTTTATTTATTTTTTTTTCTAACTTAGCAACAGTAAGATACAGTTGCATTTTTGTAGTAGCTTAAGGACAAGACGGAAAGTGAGCAGAACTGAAAATAAATATAAAACTAGCAATAAATTCAGATAATGTAATAATTTAAACGGAGCAGTAATAACAGTAAACAGCTCCATATAGATTTACATAGAAGAAAAATTGCACTGTATTTTTGAAAAAATTTTCAGTTGTTTTATTTGTAAGTATTTAAAAAAGCGAATTGTTTTGCAATGTAAATGTCTAAAAACATTTAGTCAAACAAATCTGATAGTTTCTAAAATATTATTTGTTAACTTACATTTGTAAATTAGATAAATGGAAACACCCTTGGAAAGTTGACCTCTTACGTAAATACAGTTTTTATAAAGATAAATGGAATTTTTATATAAAGACTGTTATTTAAATTTTAGTGTCCAAAAGTATCCTAACTGATATTGATTCAAAACACATGTCTATTTAACAATAAATTGTCTAATAAACCTTGAACTCAATCAAATATTTTTCAGTTAAAATTAACTTATTAATGAACTAAATTTATTCTTAAGCATTAGCTCAACGCCTCATAATAAAATAAAACCTTACAATACTATTTCTGCAAATAAGGCTATTTTTTGCAATAATACATTTTTAGCCTATTATTTGTGTTGCTATTAGAATTACAGAAACTCTTATAGGGTTGTTGCGTATCCTTTGCAGTTTACTTCATTCACTTATATTCTCAGATTATGTCATTCATAATGGTTATATAATTAATAAAAAAATATATAAAGACAATGAGAAGTTGATGTTACATATCCATCCATCAATCTTTTCTACTTTTGACACCTTTGTAAAGGTTTTTACCAATGATAGGGGAATCAGTAGCTGTACAGAGATCTTTTAAGCAAGATAATGTAAAAAAATTATAGATCGGTGCGAATGAATTGAAGGGAAAAGGGAAAATTGATTGATGATCACTTCCCTGTTCCCCAACAATTAAATAAAAAAGAGGTCATTAGCCTCTTGCTAATCATGGAAAAATTATTTATGGATTGTAATTGAAGAAAAGTACCTCTTTTCCTACGCTGATTATCCTAATCTAAACCAGGGTATCGTTCTCGATACTTTGAATGTTATTTTCGTAGTAATGAGTTTAGCTACAGGACTTGGCTTAAAGATTTTTGTTACTCCTGCACTTATTTACCAAATTAAATATCAGAAAATAACTTCTAAAAATTTATGCATCTCTCGTTTCTAATATAAAATAAAATTTACATGCAAAAATAAATGTATATAGAATTCATTATTTATATACAGTAAATTTTTAGTTCCAACTGATCTTATATCAGATCACTTAAAAGCATTACATATACGTAAAACTCATAGATAATATTACAAAAATTTTTAGATTTAAAATTCATAACATACATTTTATATAATTTAAAGTTTATACAAGAATAAATATATTGGTAGGTTTTTTTCTATTAAAGCTAAAATTCTAGCTCACGTTAGATTAGATCATTTTCAGAACAAGGCTGAAATTTTGTTTCGAGTCTGGTTAACAATCTGAAAGATTTCTATTTCTACAATACAGAGGAAAATAATTGTGAAGTAACCATTCTCAGTTTGTGTCCCTAAACAGTTAGTAGAATTCTACTACTGGAGCAGTAAATTATTGGCAGAAAATTAAATTTATAATAGAGATAGATATAAATGACTTTGAATTTAAATAATTTAGTATCCCTTCTTGGCAATAATACCGCTCGGTTAATGAAAAGATTACGCTGGTCTATCAGATTAAATTTGAATAGTTTTATAATAGTGCAAATAAAGTGCAAAACACAAGCTAATATTCTGCGTACTTTATCAAAGCTATTATTTTTCAATATGTAATAATCGTTCTATCGTATCATTTAGATGTGAAGAATATGTGTATGTATATGACTATGAAGAACATTTATATTGATTTTTAATACGTAGGAATTAAATTGTTAAAAATAATTAAATACATTGGTAAATTTCCGCTTCAATATTATACAGAAAAGTCATAAAATCAATGTTGTCTTCTAAAATCTAAGACTGTGAGAAGAAAATCTAGACTTACTACGCAAACTGTAATTATTGTATTACATCAGTGAAAATAATAATAATTTCTATACATATTATTTTAACTACATTAACCTTGCTGTCTAATGAAAATGGGTTGATGTCCAATTTTTTTTGAGCTATGTAATTTAAATAAATAAGGATGATTTAAAAAGTATTCACAAATTTAAAAACTTATAAAAATTTATTTAATTAACTTACAGATTCGGTTGAGGTCTCATTTCATAGCAGTTTTGACGCACGTAGTTCACTAGTACCGAATTTGGCTATCAGTATTGTTAAAAACGGATGTAATTATTAGGGAGGAATGTGTTCGCTGTGTTTTAGGTTTCACGATTTGTAGTCAGCATCTGAAATTCAATGAAATTTTCGTAGAGAGTACGGCAGGGAGCCTGCTAGTAGGCGTACGATTTACTAATGCCACCAAACCTTAGTTGAGACAGTTGTTCCGTTAAACATACAAAATCACCTAGACGCTAATGCGTCCCTAAAGCTGTTGTGGAAAACCTCAGACAAATCTTTACATATAGTCCAAAGAAATCAACTAGACGTGTCTCAAGTGAGACTGAGATACCACAAACGACTGTTTGGCGCCTATTACGTAAAGGATTGCACTTGAAGCCATATAATTGAAGCCACTTGTATGGCTTCAACCGATCAACACGCCACTGATGTTGAATGACGACAGACTCGCTCGGCTACAGTGTGGAAATTATAGGTAGAATTTCAGATAACGACACATTATTGGACAATAATTTTTAGAGTTTTCGAGCAGTTAATATTTTACATCAGTGGCAAGGTTGGAACGCCGCAATTTTCCAGAAGTCCTGAAGGCCGTGGTATGAGAACTACTTGTCGAACCGTACGGCTCTGTTTAAACATGTGTACCTATTTTGAAAAAACCCGTAACCAGGGGAAGCCCACAGGGTTCCGTTCTCGATTCCGTGTCGTGAAACCTGGTTTAAAACGGATTTCTGAGTTTGACATTCCCAGAAGGGGTCATAGCCCAGGCTTTCACAAATGAATGTCTATGTTTTAGTTCGTGTTAATTCATGATTACACCTAAAGGAAAGAGTACAATCGGCCTTGTCAGCCGCAGAGGGCTGGACGAACAATATAAATTTAAGAAGTTTTGAGATCAAGGCAAAGTATATGCTTATTAAGAGCGCAGTCAAATTTTCGTACAATTGAACCTCCTACATTAAATATAAAGGCTGCGTAATCAGCCTAGTTAGAGTTTATAAGTACCTAGTTGTTTTTTTTTATGAAAAATTCTGTTTAGCAACCACATTAAACAAGTAGCTGTGGACGCCATCTTTGTATTGCACAAGCTTAGAAGGATTGCTCGGAAGGACTATGGGCTGTTGGATCATCAAATTTATATGATGTATTGAGGTGTCTTTGAAAGCATGACTTCTTACCCAGCGGCCGTCTGGGCGCATAGATTGGACCGAAATAGACCACTTATTCAGAATTGAAGAATGCCCAGCGCAGAGCCCTAATTTAGAGTTTTTAAAACAATCTCCTTCGAGGCTATTCCTGTACTAGGAAATGCTATTTCAATTGATTAGGTGATGTAATTTCGGGCGGCCATGTGGAGGTTGCGAAGACGTCGGCAGGCCGAGGTATTTGGGATGCGGTTTCGATCAGGGCCAGTACCGGAGCGGAATGATAATCACAATACACCGGATCCAAATTTCGTACAGTTGCCCACCTCCCGCCTGCGGAGAGGCTTCAGAGCCTCATGATGGAAGCAAGGTAGGAGCAATGGAACACCGCAACTAAGGAACGATCCTTGTATAAATTTCAATAGGATTTGGGGGATGGTATGCCTCAAGTTCATTCTTACGGGCAATGAGTGCCCAGGTGCTCAATAACCATGTTAATTTGAAACAACACCTGTTTAGATTCCGCCTGGCAATTGATGAACTGTGCGCCTGAAGCGAGGTTCAGTCGAAGGAACACATAACGCTCGACTGTACCGCTCTTGGGGGGGGGGGCAAGGATTGGGACAACCTGGAACTTCGAGATCAAAGGGAACATTTTCATGCACATGCGACGAGTCGTTGTGGCGAGAGCTGTATTGTCGGACCGTGTGGAAATACCTGATAGAGTTGCATTGTACAACCGGCATCAATAGTTTGTTAAAGGAAAAGTCTCCTACCGCGTGCTGCTGTAGATAGCTAACCTCCAGGAATGGTTGGCCATCAGCCAATTTCAGCTCCAATTGCTGTAAATGGTGGACAGTCTCTTGCACGCAGTCAGCGACCTAGGTATGACAGCGAACCTAGCAATTTAGATACTTTTGCTATCCTTGACAATATAAATTTTATATTTATTGATGTCAGATGTCTAAGTATAGACGGGTTGCGCCCGTCTAGTGTAGTTTCGCGGACTACAAAATTATAGTTGGATATATTTTTCCCAATTGCGGGGTGGAGCGGCTCAAGGAATACCTAGAGGACCTAGAGAGTTGTATTAGGCAATCCAGGTATCCGGTAATACTAGCCGGGGACCTAAACTCTGAGTGTGCGAAGTTAGAAGGAAACAGGTCCACGGCCAAAGGGTATTCATTGGCAGCGGTGCTGGCTCAAACGGGATTCATGATCCTCAACACGCCAGGAATCCCGACTTTTGTAGGCATCAGAAGCGGTTTGGTCGTTGAAATAACGGCCGCCTCGGACAGAGTCGTCACATACGTGGTCGGCTGGCAGGTCCTAGAGGATGACTTTTCCAGCGACCACAAGGCGATAGCATTTACAATTCAAAGCGACCTACTGGGAAGACCAACCCAGAGAGAATATGGTGACGAACAGAACACCAGAGGACCAAAAGAGTAGATGTAGTAGTGGAAGAATTGGACCAAGGCGTGTGAGGGAACCGCAGGCCCTGATGTACATTCTGGACGAGGAATGCAGAAGAGTGCTTCCAACGGAAAGGACTGTAGGGAGGCAGATGTATTGGTGGAATAGGGACATAACCTCCCTGAGAGATGTAAGCATGCGGAGACTCCAGAGAGGCAGGCAGACAGGAGATCATCGCAGACGGAGCTGGCCGTAGAATACCATACAATCAAAAGAAGGTTGCGTTCAACAATTAAGGAGACAGAACAGGGTGCGTGGCGGAAGCTCATCAAAAACCTCGATGAGGACCCGTGGGGGAAGGCCTACCAGATAGTTACAAAGAGATTTGGTAGGCGGCTCACCCCTCTGACGAAAGAGCAAACGATCGGAGCAGTGCAACAGTTCTTCATCACGGTGGAAGGAGAATGGGAAGAGATACGGACAGAGCAAGAAAGGGGTTACACTGTGGACGAGCTACGATGGGCAGCCTCTCGTATGGACTCCAAGAAGAGTCCGGGACCAGATAAGACCCCTGGCTTCTTAGTAAAGAGCCCTGTCCATGGGTAAGCTGTATGAACGACTAATAGCGGTAAGAATACCTGCCGAGCTGAAGACAACGGGGGATTTTCCCCTAACCAATATGGTTTTATTAGGGGAACATCCACAATGGAGTTGGAGGTACACGTCGAAGAAGGCAGATTCCGCTAATAGTTGGGTTGGACATCAAGAATTCGTTCAACAGCTTGTCTTGGGGTGTCATCATGAGCCCCCACGTCTTGGGAGGTCACTGTGGAGACGGGGGATTAGCGAGTACCTTTTGGCGGCGATTAACGCCTACCTTCAAGACCGCTTCATGACAGTAGACACGGAGGGAAGGAGTCGCTGAGTTCAAGATGTGCAGCGGGATCCCTCAAGGCTCGGTACTAGGCCCCCTGATGTGGAACTTGGCATATGACGACCTCCTCAGGAAAGCGTTCCCTGGGGATACACAGACGACGCATATGCCGAAGACTTGGCTCTCTGAAGGCTCTGGTATGTGAGGGACGCGAAAGTGAAGGGGGTGTGAAATGCACTGCTGAAACTTACAGGTTAGGGACTGGAAGGGTAGCTCCCCAGTGGAGGGACGCATCGGCATTCCAGAAGCGGAGGTCGGTGCGCCTCAATGAGGCTGGAGGACCCTGATGGGATTGCCCCAAAAGGGGGCAGAGACTGCTCCCACGACACTAAGCGGTGACTGAGTAATTCCTAACGGCGGGTCCGGTTGCTGTGGGAGTGTTAGAGCTAATATTAAAATAAAATAAAAAAATAAATAAAAAAAAAAAGTATTGCGCCTTCCCAATTTAAATGTAATATATGAAATGTGAACGGAGGGACACAGAAGAAAGTGGTTTATTGAATCACGCTTATTCCGTTCACGCTATTACGTTAGCTCTTCGGAGCCTTTTAGGAAACTGGTCGATTAATTGTTCATGGCTCATAGCCCTTTACAGGACACAGTCATTCAGTCTTACGCTTTAGAGTGATCGGGTGGTGGTGGAAGTAATACCAGTAAACCAATCAGCTGCAAGATAACCGCCATAATGAGGAACATTATCTACCGAATATGGGGTGGCGAAAACCCTCATGAAACTGCAGCATATTCGGGATAGCTTCTTCTTCTAGGAGGCAGTCGTAAATGGTATCGTTTATCTGTCCATGCTTTAAAATTTTCTGATTCCTCAATTAGACGATGATGACAAAGATTGACATCATTACTGTCATATGACGGTGCACATCTCGCTACTACCTAAAGTCCAAGATTTTCTTCATAATCAATTTCCAGTTCGGTGGATTGTTCGTGAATGTCCATTTGCATAGCTACCTCGCTTCCAAGATTTGATCCCGCTAGATTTTTTCTTGTAGGGATTCATAAAATATCGGGTTTATGTACCACCTTTTCCTTCTGATTTCGCTAAGTTAAGATTTAAAATTAAAGCCACAACTGCCAAAGTAATCCCCAACTTGCTCGCTACAACCTAAAATGAACTTGACGTCAGGTGAGATGTATTATGCTTTACAAATGTAAGTTCATTGAAACAAAGTGAAAGGTCGGTGACAAACTTCATGTGTTTTTCTATGAAATGAAATCTCTATTATGTCTATAAGTTGTATAAATACATTTTTATCGGGTTTTAAAACTGTGAAGTTTTTTTTGAATCACTAGGAATAAGATATATGGTTCTACATCACGTAAAATTTAATTGTCAATTTATAGAAAATTATTTTTTAATGAATCAGTATATAACTTTGTGCGTTACAACTAACATAAATAATTCATGTTCATCTTCAGATTTATTTATTCAATTCGCTATACAGAAGCTGTGTTTTGGGAATATTTCCAAAACACCTTTACTGTACTGTATAATTAAACCCAGATATTTCTGCTAAATAACTGAGTAACTCATGTAGAAGGAATTTCCAAATATAAAATAAAAAATATTTGTTAAATCTTTCTTTTATTTATGCTTAGAAATTTACTCAAACGATTGCCATTATTATTATGGTTATTATTATTATTATAACGATAATATAATTACAATAATATGTTACTGAAATAAAGAATAATAATTTTCTTGTATATTTAAGAGAAAAAAAAGGTACAATCTACAATTAACTATTTAATTAATTATGTGAGAAACTTTTTTCGGGATTTTTATGTGTTTTTGTGTCCTTTTAGAGGTTCTGCGGCCCATTCCCAAGTCCAGTTTTCCCGTGACCTTATCAGCATGTTTAATATTTCAACTTGGTTTTCAATGTGTGGATGGTTTTTGGGTTTCGTTCTTTCCCGTATTGACTGTTTTCTTTTACGTTTATGTTGGGAAGATTTAATATTACATGAATAACATTTTCTACTTCACTATCAATATAATAATCCCGATCTTGATCCGTAATTCGGATCAAGATCGGGATCATCGGGATCCAATGATTCCGATCTTGAGATCGGGAAATAGAACTATCCCGAAGTTGTTCTTCAATAGAATCTTTTTTTCTTCTTTTTTTTACCCCTCCCCTGGGTAGGACCTCCAATTAAGTATAGTGCAACCCAAGGAAGGGGCAACTCACTCTAGTGGGCGTGAAGGAACTGGAGTTAGGGATAAGGTTTTTATTTCTTTATTATTGAACAAAAAAACATATGATTGGGGGGTCATTCTGCTCTTCCTTTTTTGTTTTTATTTTTTTCTCATTCGTTCTTCAACTCGTTATTGGGACTTGTACCTATGTACCTTATTTTTTGTCACTTCCTTGAGACTTCGTAAACTAGAGCGTTGGAGAGTCCCCAGTCGGTCATCGGCTACGAAACATCGCCGTATGCCGCACCTCACGAGTGGGGCTGTCCACCTCGCCTCCCTCCACGGGGCCTCGTTGGTGGCCCCAATGCTCTATCATGTTCCTCCTTCTTTTTGACAATTCTTGTGATCAAGTGTTCTATCTCATTCCAGGCTTCACTAGAGTATAACATGTATCTGGTAATTGTCTCTGGGGTTACGTTACGGACCTCGGTTTTCCTTCTCCATGCCTCCCACTTGCCACAGTAAAGAAGCATGTGCTCCAGCGTATCTTCCGCCACACAAAGGAGCAGACTGATGTAGCTCTCCGCCCAAAATGATGATAATATGCGTTGAAGCATCCATGCCCCGTCATAAACTGGGTGAGCAGGTACCCCACCTTCCCGTGTCTCCTTGATAACCACCCTTCTAGATCATTTATCAGACGCCTTGTCCACGCCGCCGCCTCGCCTCGCACCTTTCGCACCATTCTTATTCTACGATGTTCCTCGCTGCCATCCTGGCTGTGCCTTGGTACCTCAGCATATGCTCCTTAATTAAAAGATCAATGGGAGGAATTCCCGACAGCACGCAAGTGGCTTCGTATGAAGCAGTTCTGTAGGCTGACACTACTCCTAACAATGATCTTCTGTGTGTTCCTCTAAGCCTACTCGAATTTCTTCCCGTCATTGGAGCTGACCCCCAGGCTGGTAAAACAAACAGAATTCACCATGATCATAATGACCCCCCTTTTAAACATTCTGGGACCCTGCTGGGAAGCCATTAACCCCTGAAGTATTTTCGTGCTGACCTCCGCTCTCTATGTTGTATATGCAAGTAAAAAGACAATGTTTGTCGATCATTACACCTAAATATTTTACACATTCGGATCTTATGTCCCTCTTCTGTCTTATGTCTAAGGTAATATTCCCGACCTGTCTTCTGCCGGTAAGCAGGATGAGCTGTGACTTTTCAGGAGCAATGACCAACTTGTGGCCCTCCAGCCACTCCGTGACCGTAATTAATGCTTGTTTCCCTCGTGCCATGACTTCCTCCTCGTCCTTTCCAGCTATCAGAGCCGGGATGTTTTTGGTCCTCAACATCCAAATCCTGGTCTCTTCTTCAATAAAATCTACTTGTTCTACGACATCAGACGAATGTAATTCATCTAGCCGTTCGTCTAAAACCGTAAGAATCTCTGACTTGGTGTTCATTGCTGAACTTGAAGATATTTTCTTGTTTTACTCTGACAAAATAAACAAAAGGCCTAGTTAACTATTATATTCGTAATGATTATTAAAAGAGCTAGCGTATATCTCAATTATTTTTAAATCAAAATAGTTAATGCTGTGTCAAAGAAACGACCAGAGTTAACTAATTAACAAAATTAAACTCACTAATTATTGTCATCACTTTTATAAGAGTTACAGTATCAACAACAGAGATAGCTGACCATACGTCAATAAGGCGTAAAAAAGTCCGACTTTCTAACTGAAAATATGTCTGACAGAGGTACTACAATTACATGTATTACTGACAGCACGTCTACAAGACGTGCAGACTTTATAAAATATTTACTTTACTCAACTTTACACCTGCACTGTGGACTTCGTTTTCCGTCGATTCGTACAGAACTAAGGAAGGAAAGAATAATTTGTGATAGAAAAAAATACGAATATAGAAATCACATAGAGTGAGGGAAAAAAAGTAAAATAGCACTTACGTCTCAAAGACATATTGGCAGAATTTTAGGGTTAATGTAAAATCACTGTAGTATACAAAACAGTTTAATAATTTAATTAATTTCTCTCTTTTTTTTTGCTACTGTTATCTAGTCTTAGATATACATCTGACATCATTTAATTTAACAAAAAGTAACAGTATATTTTTACGGAAAAATTGTTTTCTTGCATAAAATACACTGCATTCAGTGACCCGTGATTATTTTCAGTACTGTTCTAAAGGAGATTGAAAATCTTACGTTAAAAGTTTCATTTAGAATTAAAATTTCATTTCGAAGGTAGCTTACAGTATCTTTTATGCGTAAAGTTATGAAGTGATATTACTTCCACTGTTATTGTCAACAACTTTATTGCTTAGCAAAATTAACCTGGCATCTTTTAGACGTTAATTATGCTTCGTTTAATATTTAATAATAATTTTGTTTTTATAAAAGAAAATATCAAACAAAAATATTGTAAATTTCAATAAAGTAATCTATATATTATTAACGTCTAATTTATAACGCTGAATTATTATATAATCTTTACAGGATTACATATTTTCAAAATATTGCTATATATAATCTCTCTCTGGTGTGTGTGTTTTATGAGATATACGATAAATGTAATTTTAGTATTAAATTTCAATGCTCTATTACACTAAAAAGATATTTATTACTAAGTTTTAAATTATACATTTTGCTTAAAGAAAAAAATACACTTTTTAATTGTACTATATCCATTGTAATTCAAGTTATCAACATAACAACTTATATTCAATCTAATATTACATTTACAACATTACATTAAATAACATTACACGAATAACATAACATTTTTGAATATATGTAGACAAAAACATTTTAGTAGACAAGACGAGGTATTTATATTTTTAGAAAAAAATATGAACCTTCTTGAAAATGAAGAATTAAAAAAAAAAATGTTTAACCAAAAGTCTGTATTCTTTCTGCATGTTCTATAAAAGTAAATATATTATGCGCATTTATGTAGGAACTCATTTTCATAGTATGAATTCGTTATGCATTAATAAGGAGAGTCCCTCGAAACAGATAACTCAATGAAGTAATTTAAACAAAATAGCGAATAGAAAATTGTTTTTGTCTAAAATACATAAGATAATTCTTATTCTTAATTGCAATAACATTTTTATTTTTTTATTTTATTTATTATAAAATCATATTAAAATAATGTTTATTTATAAAAATAATAATTTAAATTTAAAATAAATTAATTAAATAAAATAAATTAAATATTTAATAATTTAAAATAAATAATAATTCTAAATAGAATTGCTGTTGATTTGGATAAAGGAAACGAAGGAAATATAGTTGCCTTTTTGCACGCCAGTGGACTTATAACTAATGTATAGTTATAAAAGCT
>JAAAKQ030084094.1:2139-14943 GCA_010016005.3 Zanna intricata | reverse complement strand
TGAATCTAAACTGTTCTCCCCCAGCACATTCTCCTCCATTTTTGTAATCAACTTTTATTAAAAGCTCTAAGCATTATCCCTCGCTATCCTCGCCTAGTTAATCTTTACTATCAAATTTACTTAGCGACTTAATGTGGCGGCAATCGAGATCCACTAAAATGTATCCTAGATGCAATAAAGCTATACTGGCCACCCGAAACGCTTATGTAACTAAAAACTTCAGTAATATTTCTATACATAATGTTAGGAAAATAAATGCTTTACTTTCATGTAATAATAATTTCGTATCACGAAATTTAAAAAGTGTAGTGGCTTAAGTGCAGACATATAACTAAAAAGGACGACCTTCTCAATTATACGACTACACTTATGCAACTACACTTTTTTACAAATCGTAACATATTAACAATTTACAGATTTGCAGTGTCTATTATTTGTAAACTCGAATTATTTTCAAGTAGCCCTCCCCATCTTATGAACGTTGTTTAATATTTTCTTAGTGCCAAAAAAAAGAAGCGAAGTAGTAATACTTAAAGTTATAAACCCTTCCATTATAGGAGTTACTTAAGTTTATATGCTCAAAATGCATTTATACTTCAAGTTGTGGAAATAAATAAAAATATTTACAACTACAGAATATAAAGTTGTAAAGTTTAACTGAAAAATTCAATGTGGCACCTTTCCCATATTGAGGAGAAAGAGTTTTTATTCATAGTGGATGAGTTTTAGCAAAATCTCTTCGAAATATCTAAAGTATACCAGGAAAACAAGAAATAAAAATAATTTAAATATGGTGATTTTCATGCGAATATTATTTTTTTTGCAACTTCACTTGGTTCCTTTCCGAATAATAATAATAATAATAATAATTAAAACTGAAGTCGTTCTTTGGTTATTCTCCCCTCAGTCTGTGGAACTCATTACCCTACGATTTATATTACATTCATGGCTGCAAGTGTAAAAGACTAGTAACGAACTAAACAATCACGTTCATGTTCATTCCTGTTTGTTTAACTTTAAGATAGTCCCCACTAAGAAATTGGTGCAATTATGACTATTACGTAAGATTTAAGATTTTAACAAGCATGTTCATACTTGTCTGATTACATTACCGTACAGTTAGTATTATTTGAATTGTTTGATATTTATTTTTAAAATAAATTTTTGGTTTTTTTTTTGTAAATTCTAGAAAATATTCCTAGTATTCTGCAACATATTGTCGCTTTTTGAACTACGGAATAAATATTTGTTTTTATATGTAAGCATTCATTGTTTCAAATGTTATCTCAGTTTCAGTTTTCAGTAATTTATATATAATCATTTCAATTTGAAAATTTTTTCCAATATTAAAAAAAAAAATTGAAAATTTAGCATTTGTTTTTATTAATTAGTAATAATCTAAGAATTTAAAAATATTTTTTCCAAAATTTTACTTCATCTTTCTGCTAGAAATACGTACAAAATAAATAGTGAAAGGATATGAGGATAACCAAAATTAGAATATAGAAGAACACAGAGTATTTCCTTCATATATAAATTACTTCTTTTCTTTTTTTAGTCATTCAACTGATCGGTTTGATTCTATTCCCCATTCTTTCGGTTCTTTAATAATCTCAATACAATTAATGCATTCTACATCATCTTTATGTGTTTTACTCTCGTATATTCTGATCGTCATTTGTCTTTTCCTACAATTTTTAATTACTATAAATTGAATACAGCAAATCAAACAAAATTTAATTCTAACTTAATTAAACCAACAGCATAAATTAATGAAATATTAAAATCCGTACATTATGTAATAATATGCAAGGCAGTCAAAAGATAATAAAATATATTATCAATATACACATACACAGTTTGATTAAAATATTACTAATTTTAAAGGTCATCTCGATATAGTTACTCACCGTGACGGTTTTTTTCTTTGTTAATTGTACACCATCATAATTAATACTGTTGAAGAAAGAAAACATCAGAAAATTATATTTAATAAATTGATATTTAAATTGTATTAGACAAATGACTTAAACTTAAGAAATTTTTTTGGATAGTAGAAACTGTTATACTAAATCATTAGCATTTAAAAATGAAATACGGAAAAAGTTATTATCTAAAATTATTTTACATTTAGATTTTACTTATTATAATAATAATTCCAGATAAATTTGAAAAACAACGAGCCTGTGCTACATTTTTGCAAGAAGAAAAATTAGGTTTCTAGCTAGGATTATTGCATAAAGTTTAAAAGGTAAGAACTATAGAGAAGACAAAGTTAGGATGTATTCTGACAAATCTCAGAATAAAAGGGAAAATAATAGATCAAACCAGATAAGTGAATAATAACAGACAAAAATTTTCAGTAATAACTAAAATAACGATAGGGTTGAATGCTTGAATGCTCAGGAAAGAATAAATTTTCAAAAATATAAAAGTAAGATCCAGAACTTTGATAACAGTGAAATATTATAAAACAACATTTCGTTACCAGTGTTTTTAAAGTGTTAATAAACAGGTTGATAAATATATCTGAAAAAATAGGCAGTTACATAACGCACTATTTCACTATAAAAAGGTATTTAATATTTTAAGATATACGTCCCTTTCTGTAGCATGTAAAAGAAGTATTCATTTAAACTTATCATAGCGGATTATAAAAACTTCAGTCATATAGTAAAATTGGATGTTATAAAAAAATACAATCATATAACATCTGATGTAAGTAGCAAGCAACAAAAATTATAAAAATGTCAACATTAAATGATATGTAAAAATAATAAAAGAAACTGATAAGATCAAAGGTGATTACACTGAGATCAGAATATTTTAGAGCTCTGAACGATTTAACAGAAGAATAAGGTTGTATGGGTAAATGATATATACCACAAGAAGTATTTGTTCAGGTTAAGCAGAGAGTTAATTAGTTATTATACTAATGTATAAAATATAAGAACTAGAGAAATGTCCTCAAATTTCCAAAAAGGGAAGCATATATGAATGAAAAAAATTTCTGCAACATAATTTTAATACCTCAAAATAATAAGTAGGATAATTTTTAAAAGAATAGAACGTGAAGTAGAAGCTGAACCAGATGAAGGAAGAGCTTCAAAAAGAATAGGGGTGTAACAGCGACGATATCGGAAGGCATGTTATAAAAAAACAAAGCTACTTACATCCAATTGTCGTACATCTTTTAACTGCTTCAATAATGTGAACTGGAAGTCTGTATATCAAGTTTTACGAAATACGATTGAAACGTAAAGAGCAAAGAACTATTATTTATAACGTATATAAATTTTAAGGCTGTAATTAGAGCAATAGATCAATATGAGCAAACTATCGCGAAAAGGAGCAGAGAAGGATCAATTCTGTCTCCATTGGCGTTCAACTTGTATTGGCTACAGAAATAGCAATAAAAAATTTAGTAATAAAATTTTGAGAGATAGAAAAAATATTCAGTGAAATCTCCTATTCGCGCTTTTCGCGATTTATTTGATAAAAAAGGAATAATTAATTACAGTACGTATATACACTGCGATATTCGACCGGTAGCAATGAAAGAAAAATGGTAAAAAAAGATATACCGTTGTATAAAAAAGTTGAAATACTGGATACGCTTAAAAATGGTAAATCGGTAGCTTCTGTTTCTCGAAAGTTTACAGTAAATGAATCGACCATTCGGAACATTAAGAAATCTGAACAACAAATTAGGATCTCAGCAGCCACTTCATCATATCAAAATGTTACAATGGTTAGGAATCCTCCTATTGAGAAGTGAAAACTGCATTAAGTATTTGGATCGAAAATCATAATTAAAAATGTGTTCCAGTAAGTGGATGTATTTTTAGTGAAAATGTAAGAGACTGTACATTTTCATCAAGGGCCGAGCCAAAATTATGGTGTTAACCCGCTCCAAGCTTCAGAAGGCTGGTTTAATAAATTTAAAGCCAGGCAATCTTTACACAACGTAACACTAGTAGGGAAGTTGCCCTAGAAACTTACCCAGTAAAATTTTCAAAAAACGTCGAGGATAATAAATACAAACCAGAACAGATTTTTAACGCGGATGAGACAGGCCTGTTTTAGAAACAAATGTTCGATAGGAACTAAGTCGAAGTTTTAAACTACACATTGCAAACGTTTTCAGATTGAAAAGCCTTCTTTTATCGCAAACATTTCATATATGCTTCTCCCCTACATAGGATAATCAGAATTAATATAAAAATTGTAAAATAAGAATTTATTTTCTAAGGTATAAGTGGTGAACAGTATAAAATAGTTAAATAATTATTAACCTCAAACAATGAAAGATCAGCATACATTCATCAGCGTTCGATCAGCATTGAATCAGGGATTCAAGATAACAAAAGACAGTTTCAATTTTGATTTATGCAAATGCAGCCGGTGATTGTTTAATTAAGACGCTAATAATCTACAGGTTCTAAAACCCGCACACGTTGAAAAATAAAAATAAGACGCTGTTGCCGGTTTTTTGGCGATCCAGTAAAAGAGAGTGGATTACAGCTTGACTTTTCATGGAATTTTTAAATAATTGTTTTGTACCCGAAGTTGAAAAACATATAAAATCAAAAAACGTTGATTTTAAGGCTCTTTTAGTCTTAGACAATGCTCCCGGTCATCCAAACAGCTCATCTCAAAATAAAAGTAGTTTTTCTGCCACCAAACAAACACTACCGCTTTATTGCAATCGATGGATTAAGAAATTAGTCTACCGTTTAAATTATATTACATCAGAAGAACATTTAAAATTGTATTAGACGCGATGGACTCCGATTCTGAGCTGAATGTTGCAACATGTTGGAAGAAATTTAATATTGCTGACTGCATTAAGTACATCAATTCTTCATTAGATAAAATGGAAACACTTAACTCTGGTGTCTTGGGAAGAAGCTGCTTCAAACAGATAAGCTTGAAAGTACTGGTGACATCGAGACCCCAGGAAAAATCACCGAAAGCGTGAAAAAAATAGTACATACTCAATAGAGAAATATGGGTTCAATGAACTAGATGACACAGATATTGAAAAGTCAGTTAAACAAACGAGAAGAACTTAATAGACAAAATTTGGAAGATTTAATAGCGCTGATAGAGTATGAAGGTGAGAGGTAAATATAGGTTCCCTGGAAAACGGTTAAAAAAAGTTGCTGTCTGTATTCCATCACTAACATCAGCCAAGTAAATACGCATGATTTTTTTTTAATTTTACACAGACCATAACCATTTTTCCTTAAATGAGTATTTAGTACCGTTCTATATTTGCAGTTTTCTGTATTGCAGCATTACATTTTCCAACCCCACGAATAAGGAGATTTTACTGTATACATTTTGGAGTAAACTATAATCTTATAATAAATAAGAGTAATATAAAGATATAGAAAAGTAAAGATGATAATAGCCTATTAAATATAAAAATAGCAGAATATTATTTAACAGAAGTCGAATATTTTCATTTCAAATCACAAAATATGAAACATGTAAGGTAACATTAAAAGTATATTAATACAAGGTAGGCAAGTAAGGCAGCTTAAAGTCAGAAAATTCAGTAGCAACCTAGATGTAGGAGAAAGATTTAAAAAAAAATTGTTTTTAAATATATGTGAAGATTCTCTGGTATTGCTTTAGGGCCAAATCTACAAATTTATTCTTAATTTTACCTTATTACTTATTGAATTATCAATTTACTTATATAAAAAATTTAACGCATTTCAAATATCTTTTATAGCAATAAATTAACTTTTATAGCTCCTCTGAAGAGGATACATAAACATCACCGCTAGTGTAACTGTATCGATAAATAAAAATTTAAAATAAAATAAAACAAATAATTAATAATTTAGAATGTAATAAATTAAAAATTAATACGGAATAGAAAGGAGTAGAAACGACCATGAAAATCATTCAAGAGAGTGATAGTGATAAAAAATGGTTAACTCTAATATTAATAAACTGACAAATTCCATCCACTAGGCAAGTTTCTTAAGAGTTGATGGATTAACATGTCTAATCTTAGGTACTGTCAAAAGGAATTTCATTTTTAATTTTTAAACAAATTTCTATTCCCCTTATTGTAATGAAAAAATTTCATTTAATTCCCTTACGCAGAGAAAAATAATTCTACTTTTACAACGCCAAAAGTTTTTTTGGTCTGTCTGTTAGCATTTACAATCGGTATATCATAGAGGTCCATAAATAAATTTGAGTCATGATAATCAAGTGATAAGAGGTCCCCGATGAAACAAACCAACCCCTTCATTAATACTTACTTATATATAAAACAACATTTTATATATAAGAAAACCACTTGTGCAGATGGTCTAAATAAAGTTCAATACTTAAGATAGCACCAGAAATGAATCATAAGTCGCATGAAGAAAAAAATAAAAACAATGTCACTAATATCAATAAGCGAAAATAATACTATAGATAAAACAAATATTCATCGGTAACACGAAATAGCTATAATTCGTAAATTATCAAAGTGACGTTCATTACACAGTGGCAGGATCATCCTGTGTTTCCACTTCTAGGTGCCTTCTCCAGGTCACTAATCTGGTTACAACTTCCATGTTCAGCACACGAAAACGTTTCAGTCGCCTGATGTCATCGCTGTTGTCACACAGATTTCTTTCCAGATAATTTACATGTATGTCTACATCTTTTGTACCGGGATCCAATTTTTTAGGTCTCTTCGTAAGGAAAAAGTAATCCTATAAAGTCATGAATTTCTCTACACCAAACTTCAGTGCCTCTGTAATGGCCCTCACCAATTTATTTTGGAATCTTTGAACTATCTCAATGTTGCGATTACTCGTTGTATCCAAAGCTTGTTCCCATATGTCAAGATAGTCTTAAGCCTTAACTCTGTAGATGAACAGTTTATTAGACAACGATAAATGTAAATTTCTTCCCAGCAACCAGTTTAGTTACCTATACTTAGGTTTTTCCCATTTAACACGTAGTCCTTCCACGTCAGGCAACGATCCAAGTGCAGGCCAAGTTACTGCAGGCAATTCGTCTGAGACGCCATTCAAATCAACGCGTAGACAATTACCCCTTCTTGTCGAAAATTTCACATGGCTCAATTTTTTCTCATTCAACCTCATTTTCCATTTCGTCAAACACGCGCTGATCTCGTTTAACTCTGATAGCAGTTAAGCTAAGACTTGATTCGGATCTTCATCATCAACTAGGATTGCCATGAGTCTGCAAACGATGCAACAGTAACGTAATCAGGAGCAGGAAAGTCTGATGTGAAAATCAAATACAGAACAGGTCCCAGAACAGAGCATGAGGAACTCCTGAATCGTGTCGAAAACCGACGTAGTTCTAAATAGACAATCTAGAAACAGCGGTCATCCAGATAATTCCACAGGACTAAAAAGAATGGCTGAAGGAGGTTCTGATTTAGCTTATACAGAATCCTAATCCAATAGGAAAATGGACTGCCGTGTGACGTTATCGCTCGCCATAATTCGGTAGATTTATCATGTAGTCGTGTAATAATATACTCGGTTCGGTAATTAAATAAAAGGAAAATCAGTTAACTACTCATTCTCCGATTTCTTAGTATTTTATTTATTTTAAATAAAATATTTATGCCAGATCATAAATAGTAGTTGAAGTTATGACACAGAAAGAAATATGAACATAGTACTTTGAGAATATAGTACAGATTTAATTAACATATAGCATACGGGGACTTTGACCCCGTTCATCTATTCGTATGTAAATAAAATCACAAAGGGGTTCCTGTACACGGCGTTATTTTCTTTTTTTTAATTAAAATTTTTATGATAAGATATATTTCATCACAATGACCGAAAATGAATCCCATATATTTAAGCTATAACATTTAATATAATTTACTGCGACACTGTGACAATGAAGATTTTTCTGGTGAAAACTCATCAAACAGCGAAACTGAATATACCGAGTTAAATTCAATTACATACAATAATTATCTGTGTGAATTAAAATTTAATAGAAGCGAAAAAATCCTATCTTTTTTTGCCGCGAAACTCTGCTAAAACTAGCATTTCAAATTTTAATTTCCTGTCTTATTTCTCTTATATCTACGCTTATCAGCTCTAAAGCAGCTACTAACTATCCGGTTCTACCATTAACCGTCATAGAAAAATATTGTAAAGTATATGAAAATACTAAAATGGTAGGTATTTATTTGTTGTAGATTCTGTACTGATTAAGTAGCATTAAAGTAGGAGTTCGCGGCCAACAATTATTGGTCAGTACCTTTCTTAATTTAGAAACATACATTACGCATAATGATTAGATTAAAATTATTGTATCAAGTTCTGAAATAGCAAGCATAGCTAGCCAGTCTCTACGAGTATATTAATGTTATACATTCTATATTAGAGTAAATTTTCTGGGAATTAGCCAATAAAGATTCAGAAACTTACACAAAGATTAAAGTTTAACTTGTTGCTGCAGGTTCACTACAATTGAGTAAATTTAGTTATTTTGCGTTGGTATTTTTTGTTACAATATTTAACGTCCAACAAGTGTAATTTCTAGTTGAGCAAGTGTTATTTTATCTTTTTTTCCGTCCCTACCTCCTGGGTCAGACCTACACTGAAGTATTGCGCAACCCAGGGGGTGTCCTTTGGCTCTAACGGGCCTCCCCGCTGATCGGCTGTAAATCCGGCGTGGCAGATCAACCCGCCGGGTCTGGATCTTCTTTGTGCCTGCATCTGACTTCCAGGGTGAAATGAACCGGATCCTACTATACCGTTCTCGGGGCCCACACCTTCCGACGGGTCTCGGTCTTGATCTTCTCTTGTTTCCCACTCAAATGGGGAATACCCATACAGGTACCCCCCACCGGTTCGGGCCTTTTCCCGTCTAGAATTTGTGTTTTTTTTTTTTTTTTAAGTCATCAACCAGTCCCAATATTCTTCTTCTTTGGAAATACGGCTTTCTCTTATCATTTTCTCAATTTACTGCCGTTTTTCTGTACTTTCCAACATTTTCTTAATGATATTCTCTGGTGCGAATTCCAACTGGTTGTATCTTCCCTTCAGTTCAGTCCATCTCGGGCATTCAAAAAACGTATGAAGTGCCGTGTCCGTTTGCCCGCAGTACATACATTTGGAGAATTCTTTTCACTTGAACTTGAACAAGTATTGCGTTGAACTCTCCGTGACTGGAGAGGAGCTACACCACGAAATAATCCATGTTCTCAAGTCCCCTCCGCATCCACGGGCTGATCTCGGAGATGAGCCGTCTTGTCCAGTTTCCCGATAATACTCTATCCCATTGGTCCTGCCATTCTTGTAATAGAAGATTCCTAGCTTCTTCGTTGTACATGCCTTCATATTTTCTTTTAAGCTCTTTTTCTTGTAGCAATATCGGTGGCACTCCTGCCATTACATTTCCTGCATACATAGATACTGTACGGTCCGCCGGGACTTTAAGTTCATTCTTCTCAGAATCGAATTTAGTTTTTTAATGTTTCTCTGGATATTGAGTGCTTTAAACCAGGGTGGGACAACGTAAAGAATAACTGACATTGTTGCACCCATGAGTAGTATTCTATTGGCTACACAGGGTCCCAATCGAGCTCACATCAATCGACTTACCAAGTTGACTTTTCTCTCCGCCTTATTGCAGAATGGTGGTGTGTGTACAGTCCGTTTTGAGCAAACCATACTCCCAACTTCTTTATTATGGCTGATGATTCCACGTTAATTTCATTTACTCTGGCTAATTTTATGGATCTTTCTTCTCCCTCTAATGACTGCCACCTGTGTTTTGTATGGCGTGAAATGTAAGTCTTTATTTTTTATCCAAGTGCTAATATTACTAACCACTGTTATCCCTGTTCTCTACTTCATTTTCTGAGATTCCATCCACAAGCAATGCAAGGTCGTCCCCAAATGCTATTAATGTGACCCCTCCTGGAACTCCAACCCAAACACCGTCAAACAAGGTTCTACGTGAGGAGGTTCCACAAGCGGCCACTTGAGGAACTCTTCCGTACATCTGAAATGCCAATTCTCCTTCTTCTATTGGCATAATAAATTCTCGATCCATCAATTACTTGCTAACTGAAAATCTTAAATATTCACAAATGTTTTTCCGTTGCATTTCTTCTAGAAGTATCGTCCCGAAACGCTGTTGAATGCATTGCGGACATCGAAGAGGAGCTTCAGAGGTATCCTTCTGGTTCTCCAGTTGCCCGCTCTGCATGTCTCTATCCAGTCTTTAACTCTTTTTAAGGGGTCAATTGTTCATCGTCCTTTTCTAAATCGAAATTATGTTGATGCTAAGCCACCAGACGTCTCTAATTCTTCCGTCTAGCAATCTTTCATGCAATTTTTCAATTGGTCGATTGTTTTTCAATGGGTCGAAACGACTGAACTTATACAGTGTTCTTCTCTTTGGGAATTAAAAGTAGTTTTCCTAGTTTCCAGTTCCATGAAAAGTTTCCGATGCACAGAGCTCTGTTAGAAGCGTCAAGCAAAAGCCAGCATCAGTTGGTGCAGTCCTATCAAAAGTGAGCCCTAGACCTCATCTGGTCCTGGAAATTTCTTTTAGTCTATCTTTTAATTTTACGACATTAAATCTTCTCTATTGTTGTGAAATCACACAGTCTCTTTTCCTACTATTGTAGTTTGGAACAGATCCTGAATTGCCTGTTGCACCTGACTTTTCGACAAACTGGTAATGGTGATTTAAATTTCCTCAACATAGTCCGATAAGCTTTGCCCCATATTGAGATCATCTACCATCTATTTCCATACTTTCTTCTTTGCATTCTTGATCACATAACAAAGGTTTCCTCTAGCAATCTTTTACGTGATCTCTGTCCTATCAATTTCGGCAGACCGGTTTTTTATTTTTCTTTGAAATTTCCTTCTTAAAGCTAATGATATTTTTCTTACTTCCTCTACTTTCCTAGATCACCACTGTACCTTGAGTTTTCGGGAGGGGTGGTGTGGCGGCCGGAATCGCCACTTGGTGGGTGTCTTCCCCTACGGGGGTTGGGATGTACCTTGAGTTTTCCCGGTAAAGCCCATCAGGGCTGGGAACGAAAGGGGTGGTATGGGGACCGGATGTCTTCCCCTACGGGGTTGGGATGCACCTTATTAATTTGCGTTTATTCTGATTAATTTGTGCCTTTATTTCATATTTTTCTTCTATAAATACTTGCAAAAAATCTTCTGATATCCAGTTCACTGTATCATCTGTTCTCTTAACCACCATATTTGCAAATCTTTGAGTAGGTCTCCACACGTAATTTCATGCCTGATCGACTGGCCTATCCAACCTAATATTATAGTGTATAGTTAAGTGGTAACTTGCATAATCATCTGACCGAACTTTCCATTTTGTTACCAGCGGGAGGGGTTTTTCTGAAACTGTACTTAGGTCCCCAATGCATCCGCGCCCAGCTAACGTTTTAATTTCAAAGATATTAAGTACATGTATATTAACCGTGTCGAGCAAGGCGGCCAGTCTACGTCCTCAGAGGGTTGTTCTTGCTCCCCCGAGTTCAATGCTCTCTGCATTAAAATCTCCGAAGAGAATTACTGGTCTTCCTGCTCACCGGATAACTCGCTCCAGGTCATTAATGAATCTTTCGAACTCTTCTTCATCACAATTCGGCGAGATGTATCCACTAATTAAGGTGGAACGAGTTCAGTTTAACAGCTACTGTACCTTTCAATAACAGCCGCTCTCAATCAAGCATTGGTTGGGTACTGCGATTAGAAGAAAATCAATTTTCTCTCCGCGACGAGATCGATCAATCATCCAGACGAGATCGTATTTGACCTCTCTTCTATCTTCGTTAATTTGAAGACAGTTCATGATGGTTTGTGTTCACATTCCCGATATCTGGTGGCTGGGGGTTTAGGGGTGTAGGTAAAATGTATATGGACGAAAAAGATATAAACTATTTTGAATAGATGGAGGGTCCTAAAATGTATTTGTAAGAAAAACTACAAAAAAAAACTTTTTTTTGTGAGGGAATAAATTTTTTGGGAGGTCAAATTAAGGAAGGTCTGATCGATGAGATCCGGGGGGAGGAATGTAGCTCAAATGACAAAGGAAAAAGAAGCAGGGAAAGATCCCCCTATGAAAAACTTTGTGTAGGATTTACAAACTTTTCTCTAATCACTGAAAATATCACTGGCCGAATTTGTGGCTGCGCGAGGCCGTAAAATAATCTCTAAAGTTTATAAGACTCTATGTATTTGTTATGGCAATAAATGTCTATAAGAAAATCTAAAATCACTAAAATGTCCGTCACCAAATACCGATTAAAAATTACACCAATAATCTTAATAGTTTTACCGACAAAACCAGTCTACTAAGTCAGAGAAAACACTTCTATTAACCAGTCCAATTACTGTTAAAAACAACTGTTTATAACGCAATGTATTCCTTATAGAAGGAATATACTGCGGTTAAAAAATCGTAATAAAAAATGAGTCCGTTAACCAATCGACTCAAAATTTCGTATACTTGTGCTCTAAAACTTATTCAACAAATACCGTCCAAAGAAAACTAAAAAACCTAACGAAAAAATGTCAAAACGAGGAACACCAAAAAAGAAACGTCGAGATCCTTCGAGAACCACTACTCGACTGTAATTTCATATCTAAAAATATTTTATTTGAGCAGTTCAAATTACCGTTAATTCTTAAATATTATCATACAGATTAGTGATAATTAATTGTAACTTAGAATTCCCTGAACACAAAAATACTACTCATAACTTACTTGAATAGATAATTCACAGCTCCAAGTTCATTAATA